>CM042331.1:32825066-32834538 GCA_023566125.1 Zingel zingel | reverse complement strand
AGGACCGCACAGCCGACACGCCCGACACTGCAGCAGAACTGGTACGATGACGAGGGACCTCAAGCCTCCACACTGCAGCTACCCCAACGCCCACCGAGGGTACGGCAGACCATCACGAGACCGACCTCCACATCTGGAACGCTGCAAGTGACGGCAGACGTGCATCGCGTTCCCAGAGACCTGGAGCAGCGGATGGAGGCGACGGGGCCGGAGGAGCGGAGTGAGCCGAGGGGGCCCTCTCCACCACCCTTAACCCGCTTTTCTCCCCTTCCCTCTCCCCCCACCTCCCCTCTCCCTTTTCCCCTCTCTCCCCTTAACCCTTTCTCCCCCTCCTCTTCTCCTCAGCTCTTCCAGGCCCCCATCGACCCTCCTGCACCTGAGACGACTTCTGAGGCCGCAGTTGATGCCACAGTCGACCCACCGGAACACGCGACGGCTCAGCCTCAGGATCCCCAGTCGCCAGATGATGCATCGGTGGCCACCGATGCCCCCAAAGAAGGTCTGTCGACCCAAGCACCCCCCAGCATCACGATTTCGGATGAGGAAACTCCAGAGGAGGTGGCTGTGCGGCCACCCCGTGGCATGCTCATCTCAAAAGGTACTTCGCCATTTGGGAATATAGGACCATTCAATAAATCACGCCTACAGAGCAGACTGACTTTTGCCACACCTAAGACTCAGACAGAGTTTTCACCTCTCAGACATAACACGGTCAGTGACAAAATGAACGACTGGTTTTTACAACCCCGCAAAAAATGGATTTTCATTGGAGATTCTAATCTTTCTAGATTCCCTATTTACAAAGAGTCGCATATCCAAATTGAGAGTTACCCGGGCGCCAGATTTGAACACGCGGAAGCCTTGTTGGCACGCACTCCCGTCTCACATGATGTAGAGAAGCTTGTTCTTTCTTTTGGCATCAATCATAAATCTCTAGATACAGAGAAAGTAACCATCCCACAAATAAAGAAAGTTCTCCTCGTGGCCTCAGTGGCTTTTCCAAAGGCCCGAGTACTAATCCCGATTCTCAATTTCTCGCGCTCTTTAACACGTCAGGAACAGAGTGCTTTGAGTGATATAAATGACTTTATTGTGACTTACTATGATCACATTCCTCAGCTCTCTAGAACAGCTTTCTCCACAGAGAAAGATCATATTCATTGGACCAAATCCACGGCTGAGCACATGTTTCAGCATTGGCTAGCCCATTTAAACTCGATGACCCCTTAAAAACCTCAGAGGTTACGGGGTCAAAGACGGTACTCAACCTCTCCAAGTCGTTCATTTTGACTGCAGCACAGACTAACTTACTTAACAGAGGACTGACTTTTATCCCATCCATCCAGAAGCAAACTCATAAGGACGTTAGAGACACTTTAAGAGCAGATGTACAAGACTACCATAGGCAATTGAAACTGGCTGTTTACTATCAGAATAAACCTGAATCTACACAATTGCCGTTCACAGCAAAGTCTACTTGGTCACCTGCTTTGGCTCTTCTGCCACCTGAAGTCTCACAGTTGATTCAACTAGATCTAAACACTTTTCAGCATCAATACAAAATTGGCTGGACCAAACCGAATCTGTCCCGATTTGAACTAGAAGCACTTGAACAGCTCAGTTCTAACAATGACATTGTTTTGAAACCGGCGGATAAAGGAAGCGCCGTGGTCATTATGGATAGAGCTGACTATCTATACGAGGGATTTAGACAGTTGAACGATACGTACTATTATACCAAACTGGATAATCCCATTTATAAAGAGACAATTCCTCTGGTTGATAAGATTGTAAACACTCTGTACACCAAAAAGTTCATCAACATCAAACAAAAGCATTTTCTCCTGAGCGTAAAGGAGCCGAGGGCTCGTCGTTTTTATCTCTTACCCAAAATCCATAAATCTGGCGAGAAATGGTCTGTCCCATTTAAAATCCCTCCTGGACGACCGATCGTTTCAGACTGCAATAGCGTGACGTATCATGTGGCCAGGTTCATCGATTACTACCTCAATCCATTGTCGGTTTTGCACGACAGCTACATTAAGGACACGTATGATTTTGTACGACGGATCAAGGCCTTGGAAATTCCCGCCACAGCTTTTCTGTTTTCGATGGACGTTGCGAGTCTTTACACGAACATCAACACTCCAGACGGATTAACGGCGGTCAGGAACGTATTTCAAAAGCACCCAAATATCAGGAGACCTGATAAGGAGCTCCTACAATTGCTGGAAATCAGCCTGACCAGGAATGACTTTGAGTTCGACGGCCAGGTTTATCTGCAGGTCCGAGGTACAGCGATGGGTCACGTCTATGCGCCGTCGTACGCTAACATATTTATGGCCCAGTGGGAAACGGGAGCTTTAGCTTCCTGTCCTATTCGACCCCTCTATTACTTCAGATATCTCGACGATATATGGGGCGTTTGGAATCACACTGAGGCAGAGTTTTATCAGTTTTTGGACAAATTGAACCAGTATAGCGATTCAATTAATCTCACAGCAACACTGAGTTCAAACTCTATCGATTTTCTTGATACGACAACTTTTAAAGGGCCACACCTCACAGACACACTCAAACTGGACATCAAAGTGTTCTTCAAAGAGACTGATAGTCACTCGCTTCTTTACAGGTCAAGTTATCATCCAAAACATACATTTGCGGGCCTAGTAAAGTCTCAGCTGCTGAGATTTAAGAGAATCTGCACAAGACAGGAGGACTTTAAAGCCGCTGTCAAAGTTCTTTTTTCGTCTCTTCTGAATAGGGGCTACACAGCCACCACGCTGCGCAGGGCCCTCAAAACATTCGAGGAGGTCAAACCCATTTGCGTTGACTCGACTCTGGCGATTGTGGTCACATATTCAGAAGCAAACGTATCTTTTGTCCATAAACTGAAAAACAACTTCACTCGCTCGGGAGGAAATGCTTTTTTGAAAGACTACAGGCTTATTGCCGCCTACAGGAGAAATAAAAACTTAAGGGACTTTCTGGTCAGGTCCAAATTAAGGCCTTTGAACCCGCCCAAATCCAGAAAGCTAGACAGTTTCCACAGGCATTATAAAACAGTGCAAAACAACACAACCAAAGAGGTGTTCAAAACACAGGCGGGCACAAATGTACACACCAGAAACTGTATCTATCTAATCAGATGCATGAAATGCTCTTTGCAGTATGTGGGGGAGACGGGGAACACACTTCTGGTCCGTTTCACACAACATAGATACAATGTTATCAACCAGAAGAATTTGAACAATCCCCTGGTCAAACACTTTGTGGAGCATGGATGGCCAAATTTAAGAGCCACGATTTTGGAGGCAAATTCGAATTGGACGGTTAAGGTCAGACGCAAAATTGAACACAATTGGATCACTAAATTAGGGACTTTAGTTCCCAGGGGCCTCAATGAGAGGTAGGCAGCCCTACCCCCGGCCCAGATTCCTTTCCCTAACCTTAACCTGTCCCTCCCCTTTATGCCTAAACCTAAGTTCCTTTTCCCTCACCTAACCCTAACCACTCCCCTAAGCCCCTAACCCTAACCACTCCCCAAACCCCTAACCCTAACCCTAACCACTCCCCAAACCCCTAACCCTAACCACTCCCCTAACCCCTAACCCTAACCACTCCCCTAACCCTAACCACACCCCTAACCCTAACCCCTAACCCTAACCCTAACCCCCTAACCCCTAACCCTAACCCCTAACCCTTCCTTTTCCCTCACCTAACCCTAACCACTCCCCTAAGCCCCTAACCCTAACCACTCCCCAAACCCCTAACCCCTCCCCTAACCCTAACCACTCCTCTAACCCTAACCCCTGTAGGGCCTAGAGCCGCACTGTTGTGCAGAGGGGCCCTCCCCTGGGTGGGTGGGGGTGGGTGGAATCCTAACCTCCGCCAGTAGTTTGTGCAATCAGAGCCTCGCCGCCTCTGGCGTCGAGACTCTTTGTTTCTAACTCCTATCCAGCCCGTACTCTGGTGAGGGTCTTTTCCGCCCCCCCCTTCCTTCCTCTTGGGATGTCCCCTCTCCTGACCTTCCCTCTCATTGCACGTCAAATGTTGCAGACTCTGAACATATTATAATTGGAATTTTTCTTGACTGTCTTTAATGACACTGTGTGCCCCCTCATGCTCTGGAGGATGGGATATAAAAAAGTCACTACACTGCCTACTCTATTTTTAGACTGACCTTTTGACCTCACATTATATATGTGACTGTCATAACACAACACAGACTTTTACTTTCAACACTCAAAACACTGGAGCTCTGTCAGGACAACAACTGGTCTACTGGAAGGGACACACGCCAAACTGTGGACCACACTGCAGATAGTGGGCCTAACGCGTTGGAGGTCTAACACTACACAGCAGCCAGTCTGCCTGACAGAGGTGAGATTGCTCACCACACTACCAAGGGAACTGATATAAACTGACAGCCCCTTGAAGGGACTCTCTCTATATATATTTTTTTTCCCCACCTGGGGATGCTGCTTCTTCTCTCACAGAAAGGGAACTGAATAAACTGACAGCCCCTTGTAGGAACTGATTTCCTCCACTTGGGGATGCTGTTTCCCTTTTCACTAACTGGAACTACATGAACATCCCTACCACCAGAGAGAACTGGTTCCTTTCCCCTTACATGGGGGCACCTAAAAGTTTTTTTCTATGCTGATAAATATTGGATGGCATACAGTTGTAGTGTTCTACATTTATAATGTTTAACGTGATGGTTTGTTTTGGTTGTGATGCCCATAGTGAGGTAAGTCAACAAATAAGGTCTTTTTCTGTGCAGAAATATACCACTGCTTACAGGTTTGTGACTCCCTATACGCTCCCCTCATGTTTCTCCATGCATTTTTATTTTTATGTTTATATTCAATAATAATTTCTCTCCTCTTATGACCATACAAACATACTTTAATAAGCTAAAATATCGCTATTTGGTATGATTAAAAACAATTTAAAACAACTTATTAATCACCACATTTGTGGATCGTTGAATGAGTCCTTCAAATTATAAAATACAATTCATTTGTTGCTTAAAACGCCTCGTGCAATATTTATGATACATTGATTTCATGTATAAAATTTGTTTCTACTGGACTCCAACGAACATGCTTAAATAAGTTAAAATATTACTATTTGGCATAATTAAATACAATAAATAGATCACCACATTTGTGGATCGTTGTATGAGTCCTAGGAGTAGAAAAATACAATTTATTCAATCCATTTGATTCTAAAATGCTTTGTGCAAAACTCATGGGAATTTTCATTTCATGCATAAACTGTGTCTCCACTGGACTCAGACCAGAATTACAGTGAGTTTATGATTTACCATTATGACATTGAAAGCAACATGTTTTCATGTGTTGTCATTTATGTTAAAATATAATTCATGGGTATTTAATAATGCATTTTTTACAGTCTTAAAATACTCTGTTTTAATACTTTGTTATGTGTATGTGTGTGCTGGTATGTACACGCATACAACACTAAACAAGTATGTTTATATTATTGGTCTCTATTTCATGTATTATGGTCTTGTAAGGAGAAAAACTAGATCGTGTTTTCAGTATCCAATTTCCTTGAAGGCAACACAACTGTAGCATGGAAACGTTATTGGCTAGTGCTTCATTTGGGGGCGTATACAGGAAGAGTCAGGCGGGATTTTGTACAGCAATCACCTGTATACCTTAGACACTCATGTGGAGGTATTCTACTCATGTTATCACAACCTGATGAAGACTTATTCTGTCGAAACGCGTCGTTGTTTTTTGGAAAATAAAACTCTTAACAACCACACCATCACGTTTGGAGGACTTTTTGGTCATTTTTTAGTTTCATTAAGTTTAGTTATATTGTTTACTTTTTTCTGCTACACTGCTGACGGGGCTTAGCAACATGGACGATTTTTACGAAGATTGCCTTGAGGACGACTATCAGGAGGAACCCGAATGGCAAACGGTACGTTACCGACGGGGACGACTGGTCTACCGAGATTTCGGCAACACTCCCGGGCGCCAACAGCACTCGGATTACCGGTATGCACAAGCTAGCTACCCCGTTAGCAACAGACCTAGCAACATGGACGAGCTTTACGAAGAACGTCCTGAAAACGGCTACGAGGAGGACCGTGAATGGCAGACGGTAGGACACCGACGGGGACGGCCTGCCGACCGAGAATTCGGTGATACCCCCAGACTCCAACGGACCTCATATGACCGGTACGCACGAGCTAATTATCCCGTTAGCAACGGGCCTGAGTTTGATAATGCTAAGAGGGCTAACTACCCTGCTAACGAGTCAGCTAATAGCTACCGCTATCACACTAGAAGGCCAACTAATGACTTTGAACACAGCTATCATGACAGTGGGCCCACCAACAGCTATGCTAGCCGAGCTAACGATAACCATTACCGGACTAGCTATGCAGACGTAGCTAGGCCTAAAAGCTACAACGATCCCCAACAACGGGCCTCTAACAGCTACAAAGCTAACAACCAACGCTCTAGCTACAATCGGCGAGGCTATGGGGCTTCAAATGAGAGAAACGGCCGGCGATATCGCCGCCAGGCCAAGGGTAACGGCGGGGCTAGTTGGAAAAGCAGCTCACAGTCCCGCAGCCGATCTGGACGGAGAGGCCCGCAGCAAAGACGGCCGAGGTCGGGCTACAGCAACCGGAGGTGGGCTAACAATGCTAACAACAGACAGCAGCAACCCCGTCGCGGAGCGCAACGCCAACAAGACCCAGACTTCACTACTAGGACCCGCACTATCCACAAACTCATTAAAGCGGCTCACCACCTCTCTAACGTCTCTGCACGCAATCCTCCACGGGCTATTGCAAAGATCACCAAGTTACTCACCGAGTCCATAAAGCCTGCAGAACCGACATCGGGCACTAATGACCTGATCAGAGAGAATGCAGAGATGTGGGAGGAAAACGCATTACAGATTCTAAAGGATCATTACACTGAATCAATGAAAACTAATCTACGCATTCTGGTTCAGTTGAAAATGGACGATTGGCAACAAAATTATGATATAGCCGCAGCGTGGACACGCAGCCATTATGGCCACAAATTGGCGCGTGAAACTCTTGAATCTGTTTACACTAAAATCAGGGACGCTTTGAGGTCACGCACCAGGCCAACTACACAACCTGTCACACGGTCACACACACCTGCCTTACCTGAAATGGAGAACAGAGTGGTTGAAGTACGAGAGAGTGAGGACAGGACCGCACAGCCGACACGCCCGACACTGCAGCAGAACTGGTACGATGACGAGGGACCTCAAGCCTCCACACTGCAGCTACCCCAACGCCCACCGAGGGTACGGCAGACCATCACGAGACCGACCTCCACATCTGGAACGCTGCAAGTGACGGCAGACGTGCATCGCGTTCCCAGAGACCTGGAGCAGCGGATGGAGGCGACGGGGCCGGAGGAGCGGAGTGAGCCGAGGGGGCCCTCTCCACCACCCTTAACCCGCTTTTCTCCCCTTCCCTCTCCCCCCACCTCCCCTCTCCCTTTTCCCCTCTCTCCCCTTAACCCTTTCTCCCCCTCCTCTTCTCCTCAGCTCTTCCAGGCCCCCATCGACCCTCCTGCACCTGAGACGACTTCTGAGGCCGCAGTTGATGCCACAGTCGACCCACCGGAACACGCGACGGCTCAGCCTCAGGATCCCCAGTCGCCAGATGATGCATCGGTGGCCACCGATGCCCCCAAAGAAGGTCTGTCGACCCAAGCACCCCCCAGCATCACGATTTCGGATGAGGAAACTCCAGAGGAGGTGGCTGTGCGGCCACCCCGTGGCATGCTCATCTCAAAAGGTACTTCGCCATTTGGGAATATAGGACCATTCAATAAATCACGCCTACAGAGCAGACTGACTTTTGCCACACCTAAGACTCAGACAGAGTTTTCACCTCTCAGACATAACACGGTCAGTGACAAAATGAACGACTGGTTTTTACAACCCCGCAAAAAATGGATTTTCATTGGAGATTCTAATCTTTCTAGATTCCCTATTTACAAAGAGTCGCATATCCAAATTGAGAGTTACCCGGGCGCCAGATTTGAACACGCGGAAGCCTTGTTGGCACGCACTCCCGTCTCACATGATGTAGAGAAGCTTGTTCTTTCTTTTGGCATCAATCATAAATCTCTAGATACAGAGAAAGTAACCATCCCACAAATAAAGAAAGTTCTCCTCGTGGCCTCAGTGGCTTTTCCAAAGGCCCGAGTACTAATCCCGATTCTCAATTTCTCGCGCTCTTTAACACGTCAGGAACAGAGTGCTTTGAGTGATATAAATGACTTTATTGTGACTTACTATGATCACATTCCTCAGCTCTCTAGAACAGCTTTCTCCACAGAGAAAGATCATATTCATTGGACCAAATCCACGGCTGAGCACATGTTTCAGCATTGGCTAGCCCATTTAAACTCGATGACCCCTTAAAAACCTCAGAGGTTACGGGGTCAAAGACGGTACTCAACCTCTCCAAGTCGTTCATTTTGACTGCAGCACAGACTAACTTACTTAACAGAGGACTGACTTTTATCCCATCCATCCAGAAGCAAACTCATAAGGACGTTAGAGACACTTTAAGAGCAGATGTACAAGACTACCATAGGCAATTGAAACTGGCTGTTTACTATCAGAATAAACCTGAATCTACACAATTGCCGTTCACAGCAAAGTCTACTTGGTCACCTGCTTTGGCTCTTCTGCCACCTGAAGTCTCACAGTTGATTCAACTAGATCTAAACACTTTTCAGCATCAATACAAAATTGGCTGGACCAAACCGAATCTGTCCCGATTTGAACTAGAAGCACTTGAACAGCTCAGTTCTAACAATGACATTGTTTTGAAACCGGCGGATAAAGGAAGCGCCGTGGTCATTATGGATAGAGCTGACTATCTATACGAGGGATTTAGACAGTTGAACGATACGTACTATTATACCAAACTGGATAATCCCATTTATAAAGAGACAATTCCTCTGGTTGATAAGATTGTAAACACTCTGTACACCAAAAAGTTCATCAACATCAAACAAAAGCATTTTCTCCTGAGCGTAAAGGAGCCGAGGGCTCGTCGTTTTTATCTCTTACCCAAAATCCATAAATCTGGCGAGAAATGGTCTGTCCCATTTAAAATCCCTCCTGGACGACCGATCGTTTCAGACTGCAATAGCGTGACGTATCATGTGGCCAGGTTCATCGATTACTACCTCAATCCATTGTCGGTTTTGCACGACAGCTACATTAAGGACACGTATGATTTTGTACGACGGATCAAGGCCTTGGAAATTCCCGCCACAGCTTTTCTGTTTTCGATGGACGTTGCGAGTCTTTACACGAACATCAACACTCCAGACGGATTAACGGCGGTCAGGAACGTATTTCAAAAGCACCCAAATATCAGGAGACCTGATAAGGAGCTCCTACAATTGCTGGAAATCAG
>CM042331.1:32785066-32815066 GCA_023566125.1 Zingel zingel | reverse complement strand
TATGGCAACAAAGTGACACGTAATATAATTGAATAGATTTTAAGTTCATCAACTTTGATTAACAGGTATTGAATAAATTAACTAAATATAAACAAAACAAATGAGTACATGTTCATAAAAGCAACACTTAAAATGTGTTGGATTTAGTAATAGCATACAAAATTATAAGTTATATAGCCAAACATTTTTGAGTAAATCCAAATCAGTTTCACAAAGAAAACTGATTTATGTTTAATACGTATCTGAGCAAAAGTAATTTAGATTTACTAAATATCTGGGAGAAATTAATTCAGATTTACTAAATATCTGGGAGAAATTAATTCAGATTTACTAAATATCTGGATAAAAATAAGTTGTATTCACTAACAAAAAATAAATTATATTAACTAATATTTTAGCACATTGTTGCCTAATTCAACACATTTACACTGTGTTTCTTATTTATCTGTACCTAAATGAATTGTTTACATTGACATTTTAATTGGTATCACATTACTTTAAATCTATTCAATTATATTGCATGTCACTTTGTTGCCATCCTTTTTCTATGTATAATACACTTAATATCATGCCTTCTTTCTGCCACAGGTAACTTAAATTGGGTTAATAAATCATCATGCATAATAAGAACAGCAGGTAAACATTTATTTGTAAAAAAATTTCTAAACATGTTTATCTAACATTTTTCAAGTTGTTTAGTGCAAAATGCCAAAATACAACCATAAAACACAGAGAGAGGCTATAAGAGAAAGGCAGAAATTATGTATGTGTACAATAGGGACACAATATAATGGCATTTGGGATTCTTTTTAATAAATGTTTAATCATTTAATGGTGTTTAATTTCTGCTACATCATTGGCTTAAATTATCCACAGTGATTTGTGATGTGATTTAAGGCTTAGTCCTGTTAGTGTATTTAAATTAAGACAATGTTTTCAGTCTGCAAATTTTTCTTACATTTTCATTTATGTGCCAATTGAAATCGTCAGGGCCATTATGTTTTTCAAACGGCTACAAGTAATTGATTAATATCACATGGAGTCTGGGATAAGGTCAAGTAATTCCATTAGCCTTACTTCTTTACTTTTTGCTAAAATAGGACTCACTTAAACAGTCACATTAATTTGTTCAAATTCCTCAATTAAAACATGTCAAATTTGGATCCCTGGTGTACACAGAGGAATCACAAGGTACAATAACAGCTGCCTGTGTCAATACAAATTCAAAAACACAATGCCGCTCCCGTAAAATGAGTATGGTTTGTTTGATATTTCTAAACAACCACATGTTGCACTGAAAATCAATATTTTTAGTTACATAACAGTTGAAAAAGAAAATGCCCAAACTTTCATCAAATGGAAGCAAGTTAAGAACAATCAGGGCAGCGTGAACAATCTTTATGGTGTCTTTGTGTTTAATTTGGTCACTTTTATGAAGAGTAAAGTAATCTTCAAATTCCAAGTCCAAATACTAAAGACTGAACTCATCAGAAATTCCCTGTCATTCTGCGAGGGTCCCTTTTCTTAAGCTAGTAGCTTATTCTTGAGGCTGGTCACTTTTGGGGACAGCTTTGAACAATCCAGCTCAAGGAGGAGTTTCTGGAAGATTTCAAGCGTGTACCTGAGCTCCTTGGGATAGGCAAGATTCACTGCATATGCCAAGCCAATGACCATGGAGCAAGCCCTTGGAAAGTTACCCAGAGCAGTCAGAACTTTCACGCCCTCTACTACGATACCGATGTCATCAGGACCCTCTGGCGTAGTAGTCTTGATGTTGTAGATTTTAATCCTTTGTACAGCAAGGTCCTGCGACACACTGTCTTCATCAGCATCCTGAAATAGCAACAACATTGTCTATTTCAGACTGTACCACCAAAGGAGAAGATTCCAAATGAACATCTCCCAAATTGGCTGTTGCACATGATGCACTTCCGTTACGTAATAAAATCTGAGATAATGTACTTCCATAAGCATATTTTCATGCCAGGTAAGTTAAAAAGGATCTAATCTACGGACCCCCCCTGGTCCCACTTTGTCTAAAAAAATAATTATAACGTTATATAGATAGTAACTTGTGGCCTCAAGATACTATCTTGTGGCCTCAAGATAGTAACTCGTGGCCTCGAGTTACCACGAGATAGTTATAATTAATTTTTTTTGACAAAATGGGACCAGGGGGGATCCGTACTAATCAGCTTACCACCACATGAAAACAATTCAATGACACCAGAGATGATGGTCTGAATTTAGTCACAGTTGTAAATATTTGGAAAATTTTGGAAATTAAATCAATTCATCACTACAGAAATTAATTTCTTCATGGCACTTGTCTGTGCACTTTGTGATCCGTTGCACACCGGTTATTCTACATTCAGTAAGACAGGCTGGTCACCTAGTGAACCTCGTTTCTGGGAGTATTATACTGTAGTCTTTTTCTTGTTGCATATCTATAAAGTTAAATTAACCTTAGCCTGCCAATCAGCTGCATTATTAAATCTAGGTACAAACATGCTGCATGCATATTGGCTCACTGACACTGATGAGATTTACTCCTTGTATATCAAATTTGGTACCGATTGACCATGCACTTTTCAATACTTGTCAGTATCGAAGCAATTTGGCTGTCGATACCCAGCCCTAGAGATGAGACAGGATTACCTTCTTTATATTTTAACATGTTCTTGAACTTACATCATACTCCTTTAATAGTTGATCTGTGGAGTCCCCAAGGTACATCATCAAACACCGAATGACAACATCTCTGGTCATGCTGATGCTATGGTTGCTTGGAGCCTGAAATTACAAACATAAACGTAATTCAAGTTAATGGTGTAAAAATCATTTAATGACAAAACTTCTTAAACAGGTCTCCAGACTAACTTCTTTCACCTCCGTCCCTGAACCGTCCTGAAAAACTATTTTAACCGTCCTGAAGTTAATGTAAAGCGTCCAAAAGATTTATAAACAAAACTGAAAAGTTATCTGTTGGGGCACCTTTTTACCTTGATGATAAATTATTTATTTTCAATTCAGTTATAAACTCCTGGACTTTGTTTCAGCAGGTTTTCTGCTCAGGTTCAAAACTTTCTGCACATTCAGAATTGCTCCCACATATCTGTGTTCTCTAACATGTCCAGAGTAAAATCAAAATATTATGAGACTAACATCATTATTTAATGAGAATTCATAATATTTTATAATATAAGTCTACCTGACCTATACTCAGATGTGCTCCCCTTCAGACTGTACTGAATGAGACAAATGCACTGCACTTCATCGGAGGTACAAACCAAAACCAACACTTGTGATCAGGCAGAAATCTCGGCACAAATCCTCACGTTAACTTCTGTAGCTCCCATAAAGTGCAGCTCACAGTCCCAAACAGAGCCAGATTGTGCTTCAGGTTTTAGATATTTATAATGCAAAACTCTACCAGCGAGTCTGCTGGCTGCGTCTCAGCGCGTGCGGGTTACTTTACGATCACGCTGTATGCCGAGTTGCATTAGCTGGTTGGAGATGATTCTTGCCGCTAGTCAACGTTATCAGAATATACATTTGTTTTTCACTGCGTGAGAAGATTGATGTGTGTCACTTAACGCTAGCCTACACAGCGCGATTGCGAGGTCAGCAAGCCGTTTGTGAATGAGAGAATCAATGGACCTGTACCACGGGAACAGGTGAGCAGCCAGCCTCCTGTGTGAGTCCAGCCTGACTGTAGTAACAGCGTGAGAAGACAGCCTCCGTTGTAGTCAGTGCTCGGTCGCTTCAGTTTGTCATTTGCTAAGTGATAGTAATAAATAAGCACACACGATCCCTTTCGCCCTAGAGGCGTCCTACAGAATATTTCTCTTCGTCCCAAACACATTTTCTATCGTCCCCAGGACAACAGGACGCCGTTAGTCTTGAGCCCTGTTAAAGCTGCAGCTTTTAACACCAGGTGGCTTACATTACTGCTAAACAAAATGTCTTAGGGACCAGTCCAGTGAAACAAAGGTTTTGGTCCCAGCAAACTAGCAGTGCATATAAACTCCCATAAAACCAAAACATTTTTACACTTTGTGTTTTGTATGGATTAAACAAACAAGACATAACATGTCAATCGGTGAGCTTTAGATGTGCTGGTAGGCAAATTTTGTAACCTTTGGACAGAGCCAGACTAGCCGTTCCTCAACATATTCCTTTAAGCAGTAAGTACACAGAGCTGAGTGATAACTGGCGCTAAACGAGTTGCTATATGGGTATGTAAACCATATATGTTGAACATTATGTGTAGATGAGCGCAGCAGACATTTTCAATAAATTGTTTAGTGTTTCAAAAAGATATACCTAAACATATATGCTTCAAATGGCTGTTATTCACATAACCATTGCAGGTTGAGGGTTTTGGTGTCCAATCAACAACGTGGAACAGAATCAGTCATGTCAAAGCACTACTTTGCAAGTCTCAAACATGTGCCATTGGTTGTGAGTGATAGTGTATATTCAGTGGTCACTTTAAATTCGTGCACCTGTACAATTTAATGCAGTTCAATACAATTGTTCTGCCATAAAGTCTCCTTTTATGATGGATATAATGTCACACGGTCAGAGAGGTGTTAATGATGTATATGTTTTAGCATTGAGCTTATTACTATTGGAAGATTTTCTACTGGACTATTGGGAGGTGTTACTAATATTCCAACCCCACATGTATGTAAATATGCAGTACAAAGAATTACAAACACACTTCAGTACAATGCCGTCCAGTATAGCACTGCTTTTAACTATGACCTCAATAATAAACATATAATTGAATGTACACCTTTCTGACAATGTCAACATAAACTGAACAATATAAACTTGAATAATTATGTATCAATAAAGTGACCACTGAGTGTATACAAACTATTTTTAAAATGTTAGCTATTATTTAATTCTCTTTATCAGAGAGAATCACAGGCTAACATTACCTCCTGTAGATTTAAGTAATAAGTGCATTATATTCAAGCAGTTTGATTACAAAATAATATACAAACATAATAGTCATTTAAGGTTACCTTGAGTAGGATGGCCTGCAACCTCAACCCCATGGTTCCACCTTTGGAGTGGAAGATGTTCAGAAGCCTCGGAGTGTATTCATCCAGCTTAGACATGAACTTTGATTCAAGATGCACCATTGTGATTCTGTGAAACTCATCCTGGATCTGAAAGATAAATAATACATACATTACATATTGTACATATTGTTCTTGCAACTCTAGCAAGAAGCAATCTTATTCTGATGATGATATTATGACCTTCATGTATATTCTGGGTTAAATCATCTGACGTGTATATATATTCTATATGTTAATATATTTTGGCTAGCATACTACAATCTTCAGTGTTGGTAGTTTCTCACATGCACTCACAAAGAATATTTAAAATGATTTCTGTTAGAAACTGTACAGTTATATAATGCAACAAAATCTAAATCATTCTGGAATTTGTCCTTCACAGTGGACTAGAAATATTTCAAATTAGCATGTGCTTGTGACTCACTTGAGAGGGCTCAAATAGAGCAGGCCATCTGGTTTTGATGTCCTCTATGCTGGGTGATAGGTTGATGATTTCGTTTCTTCTGTGTGCAAATGTTTTGGCCATTTTTTCTTTGATCAATTTGTTGTTGTCCCTTTTTCTTACTTCAGTAAGCAACTGAATCCTCTCTTGTTCTTGACTTTCTTCATCCTCTCCTGCTGGGTAAGGGGGGAGGTAGTTTACCTCTGCATTTCGAGGTTTTTTTACACTCTTTGCAGACTTCTGGTTTGCTGGGCTCTTGTGTTTCAGTGCATTACACACCACCTCAGGAACACCATAGCCTCGGAGTTTGGTGCGATAATTTGCCATCTTGTATTTGATGCTTTGTTGCCATCCATAGTAACCTGAGAAGGAACCGGGTTCCTTAAGACAAGGATACTTACTGACAAGTGCCTCAGCAACATCACTTATCTGTGCACTTGATGGATAGGCTGTATATGTATATATAGTTTCAGCCAGCTTCTCAAGTATGTCTGTCTTGATCTTTGAGGTAGTCACAAGTGTTCCATTCTTCTTGTAGTCTTCAGTGGCTCTTTCAAGGTACATCTCAGTTTCATATGCAAACCCTGGAATGGGGAACTGCTTTGGCCACCCTTGACATCGTTCTGTAGTATTTCGCCTAGACAGGATAATGGTGTCCTGTGAAGAAGACGTTCCAGCAGATGAGTCTGCATAAGATGCAGAGTCACAGTCTGTTGACTGTTGATCAAAGGAACTGCCCAAACTTTCATCAAGTGGAAGCAAGTTAAGGATAATTGGGGCAGTGTGAACAATCTTTATGGTGTCTTTGTGTTTAATTTGGTCACTTGTATGAAGAGTAAAGTAATCTTCAAATTCTGAGTCCAAATACTGAAGACTGAACTCATCAGAAATTCCAAAGGTCTCCTTCACAACAGTTTGCAGCTCCTCCACAGTGGGTGGGATTCCTGATGGAAGGACCAACTTCTCAACTCGGTCATTAAGTATTACTCTGAGCTTGGCCTCCATCTCTGCCAGATTGACAAGAATGTGAAAGGACAAAAGTTCAATAGCAAGCAGAAACTTAAACATGACACTAGACTTAACAATGAATAATGTAATTAAGAGCCTGGTGTGTGCCACCAGAATAAATAGATAGACAACGCTCTTCAAATAAAAGGTTATATCAGTAGGATGCCAATAAAATGAAATCCACCACCAAAGCCAGCAACTGAAACTCTTACGGTTGGACTAATTTAGTTAGTATGGTGCACTTCCAGATAAATGGGCTACAGTATAGATATTGTAAGATGTAAAGAATAACATAATTCATTCCAATTACCTAAAATGCACAACAGATGTGACGTTTGAGTGTAACCAAGCGTTTTCCTCCCACACTGTACGCGGCCAAGGGGTAGACGTCACCAAGTTTCTGCTGATCCAAAAGAGCCATTTTCCCAGTGACCTCCAGGTAAAAAGATCTTATATGCTCTTCATACCAGGCAGCGAGTAACTTTACAATAAAATATATACAGTTGTGCAAAATGGCTATCTGAACAATCTCAGCAAAGTCAGGTAGTCCACCAGTAGAGCCATAGGTCAGGATCATCCCAACAGTGTACCTTGTTCCATAGTAGCTGACAGTGTTAGCTAACTGCACAGTACACAGACGCGGTGATGTTTTTCTTAAAGCTTCCTGTATGTCTGAATGCAGCACATCTAAAGGCACGACAGATATTTTTGTTACACACAATGCCTGATTTCCAATGTCTGTATACAAGTGGTATGCCATCATCATTTGATGTCTTGTAGAAAGGGTCAACAATACATTTTTAAAGTTTTTAGTGTGCCTCACAACCTGCTTAAAAAAGCTGTGTTTTGCTTCAAAGCGCATTGTCCATACACCAACCAGAGGTCCATATTCTTCAATTAATCCAGGATAGTGTTCCAAAAAATGGTGTTTGGGTGTCAGTGTCTCTTCAGGAAAAACTGCTAAGAATCTGTCACGATGTTCAGATATTTTAAAGTCAAGGTATGCAATAGTTTCAGCTGTGTGAACAGGGGCAACCACTAATTCAACAATGTCTTTTAAAGTCAGAAGAACCTGCCAGGCAGGATCACCCTCAGGTATCCGCGATCCAACAATGAGTGGCAACAACTGTATAAGGGCCCAATTTTCATGGGCATTTCCACCTATAGTTTTGCGATGAATGTAGTTTTGAGGGATTTCTTGAGGGCTGTTGGCTTTGTCCGAGCCCTTATAGGGAAAAAGTGTGATTAACTCGTTGAGTACAGTCAAATTAAAGTACTTCTTCTTGGTAAAAATCTGGAAACACAATGCTAATTCTCTTGGGACTATGCCTTCAAAAATTCATGTAGCACATCTGGTGGGTACCCAGAGACAAAGTGAAAATGATTCAATTTATCAGTCAATGGACACGACCGCTTTACGCCAAAGCAATGTGTTAAATTTGGATTTTCTCTCACAGTTTGCACATGCAAACTATGGTCCTTCTTTGTCCGAGGTGGAAACAGCCCAGTCCGCACTTCGTGTGTCTGGAACTCTGAAGAATGTCCAAGACAAAATCTACAGATGTACGGCCCTGTGAAACTTTCAACTAGTCCACTGATTGAATGTGCACCGAGATTATCAGCTACAACACAGTGTACAGTGCCTTTAAGATTATGTCCAACACTAGAAATGAAAATCCCTTTCTGTTCTAGAGTGGCAAGATCTTTCAAGAGTGGTTCCAAAACTGATTTGTATTCAAACTGCTTGACATCAACGGCTTTGCAAAGTAAAGCTAGCTGAATTGACGATAATGCAGATTGCAACTTGGACAACCCATTTGCCAAAACCCAATAAACGGCTGTTATTTTGTGTTTTTTTCTCGAAGTTCCAAGCGGGTTACACACCTCAAAGTCGTCAACATAAAGGATTATAGAGAGTCTTGTTTCTTCTCCAGCATAGAAGTCATTTTTCTTGAAACATTTGCCATCAAAAAATGATTTAAAATATCCAGTGCTGTTTGAATGTTTGGATAAGATTCCCTCAACAATGTCTTTATTCTTCAAGACTTCCTGCAGAGTCTCTAGAATAGGCACATATTGAAACGTCTTGTTCTTTTGTGAATCAAGAATATATTCAACAGGATCGACACACTAAAAATGCAACTTAAAATACTTTCTTCTCTTAAAAGCCGAACCAAGCGGACCACCTGCTCCAAGTGCTGTACTAATGGGATGGAAGTTACACAATTGTTCTGCCAAGTCAGTTAGGATGGCCTGGTCAACAATGCAGTTATTAAACTTCAATGTTGAATCAAGTATGTTTCTAACAGCTGCAACAGATGCTGAAGATGAAATGAACTGAAGGTCTTCAACCAATGCATCAATGCACTTCCCTGAGGCATTATATATGCTTTCTAGCTTCAGCAGAAGTAAGGCAATTCTTTGAAGAACTAAGCAAGATGCACTTTCCTGATCACAATTTAAACTAGTGCCCTCATGGTCACTGGCCTCTGGTACATCAGAATGGTCAAAAGTCTGGTTATGGTGACTCCCATACACGTCTTGCTTAAAATCACTCAAAGAATAAGATTTGTGTCTTCTGCTTTTGTGTTTCAAATATGTGTTGTATATATTTGTCCTAAAGTCGCATCCTTCAAATACACAAAAGACTGTTTCGTGGCACTTCAGATGATTTCCAATATGCTGAAAGTAGTCCTTCTCTGTAGAAACATAAGCGTTGCAAACTATACACTTAAAAGCTGAGATTATTCCTGGCTGTAGACTTTGTTCAGCTGCATGGTACCTGGACAAATGTGTGCGAAGGGCACTCTGAGTTTTAAATGTGCAAGGGCAACTGTCATATAGACATGGCTGGGATTGCCCACGACCAGATGTTGCGTGTTGTAGTCTGTAATGCTTTAGTAGATCCCCCTTTGTGGCAGACAAAGACTTGCAGATCTTACACTGCCATCCCATCGGACAAAACCTAAGGTAGTAAGAAATAAAAAGGTCTTATTAACGTACTGTATAACTAGTAGCCTACATCACTAATAGGTCTAATAATGAAATAATGTATCAAGACATGTAAGAGATTGGGCACCTTTTTAAAATTTAGTTTTTGTCTGACATCTAATTTTTGCAATAAACTATTTTATAGAAAATTTGCTTAATTAGTGTCAACGTAATACAATTCCCGTAAATGGTAACTAAGGTGTGAAAAAGTATGTACAAACAATGTGTTATCATCACTTAATTGTATGTCTATGAGAAATATGTTATTATTATATAGTATTTCTATATTTTCTGCTGTTTAAATTTCAAATTTAAGTTGGAACTACAGGTTTTGATCATTGAAAATCAAAACTGCAAACATCTGCTTTTTAACCAGCAAACGTTGATACAAGACATAGTAATAATCAAACATTGTATTGCAAAACAAACAGTGTATAAACTTTTACATAACATGTACTCTATGTGAAATGTGGTATCACAGCATTTTGTGTTTTGCATACAAGTCAAATACATACCTGTTGACAAATTTCAGTTAAAGACTCTTCATGCACCTGGAAAGAAATTCAAATGAGCTTAAATTCAATTGGAAAAGTTTGTATTTTACACATACATGAGAGGTAACATTTAAGGAGTAACTAAACAAACACCAACAGTTTACACTTGTTTGTCCACAGATGACGAAAATCATAGTCACTGAGGTAACAGTTTTGGAAAATTATCATGCACATTTCTGTCAGGAACATACAAAACACACAAGCAACAAAGTGAAAAAGTGTAACCTGGCATACTAGAAAAGGTGGCACACCTCTGTCTTGTACTTTATGTGCATTCATCGTACCACAATTGTTTCAACCACAGGTGATCTTTCTCAGGTAAAGAGTAGTTAGTCTGTGACAGAC
Organism: Zingel zingel; assembly: GCA_023566125.1. Classification (NCBI taxonomy): domain Eukaryota; kingdom Metazoa; phylum Chordata; class Actinopteri; order Perciformes; family Percidae; genus Zingel; species Zingel zingel. Next base: position 32,804,630 of record CM042331.1, on the reverse strand, counting down.
CACCACACCACGATAACACCTACCTATATAATTAACTATACTTACAGTAAGTACAGAACTGCATTAAAATAACCCAGTAGCCTCTGACACACAGTCAAACTAGTCAGACACACTTACAGGACATTTACTTCCATAAAATATGGCAAATCATAAAAAAACTGTGGTTTGCAACAATAATTATTAAAGCTTAGGAACACTGAAACATGTAGTATGCAAATAAAAATTTAGAGTGAACCTGACAAAGAAACTGTATCAGGCAAATCATTTATAAAAGGTATTATGATCCTTTTTTTCGTGTGAATACGGTCTGTCTTTCTGGTATTTATTTTGGTCTTATTATTCTATAAGAAGGTCCATCGCCTAAATTAGATTTACTCTGTTTTGTGGAGACACGTTGTTGACAGAATTTGGATATACTGAGCATGACATGCTAACATAATAGTTAGTGTTAAATCTGTTGTTGCAAACAGACGGACGAAGCCTCTCTCTGGCAGCGCAAAGTCCGCACCATGGTCTAATTTACTGACCTCAGACGCAGCTCGCCGGTGTAATCTGTCAGCACGTGCTGAAACCTACGGAGCCCCCCTGGTGTCAGCCGATAAAAAAAAAAACTAAACCGTGCGCACGGATTCATAATCCGTGCTCTCGGTTTTATAAATGTAAGCAAAATTAGAAATATATTCACAGATTCGAACTTCTGGGATAATTCTCTATAGCGAAATGTTATTAAAACACAAACTACGCATCTTTCCTAACGTAGTAAGGCTAACAACGAGCTACAAACTCATTTTCATCAAAACGAAATAACATTATTGGTCTCTATGAGCAGCCGGAGGTGAGACGGCAGTCAGTCAGACCAAGACCAGTCCAAACTTATCTCAATTATAACTTGTCTCATTGTAGTTGTACTACAGCACTTACTTTTAAAAAATAAGTTTAGAGACACTACCTTATTTAAACATTAAATTAATAGATTTTTTTGTGTCGGTGTTGTAGTTTGTAGATGGTCCCTAAACACGTCCGGTCTGACTGACTGCCGTCTCACCTCCGGCTGCTCATAGAGACCAATAATGTTATTTCTCCAGGTCGGAGGACGGCTCGTTTTGATGAAAATGAGTTTGTAGCTCGTTGTTAGCCTTACTACGTTAGGAAAGATGCGTAGTTTGTGTTCTAATAACATTTCGCTATAGAGAATTATCCCAGAAGTTCGAATCTGTGAATATATTTCTAATTTTGCTTACATTTATAAAACCGAGGGCACGGATTATGAATTCGTGCGCACGGTTTATAAAACCGAGGGCACAGATTATGAATCCGTGCGCACAGTTTATAAAACCGAGAGCACGGATTATGAATCCATGCGCACGGTTTAGTTTTTTTTATCAGCTGACACCAGGGGGGCTCCGTAGAAACCAGTTTGAAGGTGTACTCCGACAGAGAAAAACTGAAAAAGTTTATGCCATCTGCTGTTGTGCCTCGTTGTATGTTACCGTGAATTGAGACATGAAACTGCGTGGCTAACATTACTTAACATGGAGCCTCTGTGAACTTGGGATTAGCACACCCTCCATAGCGTCCACAAAACACAGTAACAGACTAACGTTAGCTAATTTAGCTTGTTACGGCAGAGGCGCAGTCCGATGCCAGGAAAATTGTCAAAAGTAGAATATGTTAGCTGTTATCTTAAAGGCCATTATCTATAACCTTATACTTGGAAAAGTCACATGAAATTGTAATATTTAACCGACTACTTTTTCAGTCATTCATTGCCACGCTTTTAGTCTAAACATTAGGCAGTATCTCTGTAAGGTGAAGTTAGGCTAACATATCTTTATTTTCACTTTCAGCCAGTAAAGTTGGACTGTTGGGTAACTTGCAGCAATGCAAAACAATGGTCAACTGCTAACTGTTACAGCAACTCGTTGTAAGTTTACAACTTACAAAAAATAAACAAGTCTTACCTTTGGGAAAATGGCAGTATCTGAAATGTTCGATGACGATGTCCATGTGGCTGAAAATAGCTGGAGCGGAAGTGTTAGGTGATTAAATCCAAAGACCTCCCAATGAGTAAAATGTATTAATTTTCTGCATCTTTGACTTTCCCGATAAAATATAATTAAATTCTTCTTAATGATTCACAGCTGATTTTATTCAAACAAAACAGAGTAAAATGTAATTGATAAATAAATAAAATTTGTTGAATTCAGCTCAATGTGATTCCAAACTGCAAATAGTCAATTTTTTATGTATATGTTACTAATGTTTGATTACTAAATATTAATTAACACCATTCTCAGTTTTTACAGTGTACCCTCTGTTAATAATAATTAGCTAAGGATTAATAAGTGGTTTCAGTAACATTACATCTTTTTAGTGATGTATAAAAGAGATGATTATTGATTATTTCTTCCCTGATAAATTATGTTTATAGATGATTTACAAAGTATTTCTTAACCATTAACAATGTATTCTAATCATCAGCTTTATAATAACCATCCTAAAATGATTTAGTAATCATTCATATATATGTTTTGATGTATGCAACATCAAATTAAATAAAATAACATCAAGCATAGCATAACTAATTATTAGTTATCATTTCATTATGTGTTCATAGTTAAATGACTATTAAGTTAAACCAAGTTTTATTAGTGATGGTTATTATAAAGTGTTAACTTAATGCCAATAAAACATCAGTGTAGTGTGCTGCGTTACCTTTCACACCGCTCATTACAGTCTGTGTGCAGAAATGTCCCATTTAGGAAAATAGCTGGATTGACTTAAATTTGTCCTTAAACATCTTTTATGGTAGTTCTAAAAACAATGTGTAATTGTGCCGGGCTTTGTCTGAATGTGACTGTGAGCCGTGTGTGAGGGATACAGTACCCCGTACCCCGGCCTGGTCCGCTCCCCCAGCTCCGTGGGGTCAGAGGGGAGAAGATCCTCAACGATGACGAGTCTGTCAGCTGCCTCATCCCAGCATATCTCAACTCACTCAAGAAGCTCATGGTGGATTAGAAACCCAGCGGGCGTCATCACGGGCAGAATGTCAGAGCTCCAAAGGTCTTACCCTATAGTCACATTAGCTACAAGAGACAGCAACAAAGAGACAGGCTGCCATTCATTTTCAATGGGAGTGGCCGTTTGCCAGCAACAAGCGACAAGCTTGCCGCAAACCATCCCCTTTAAGAAGCAGACCTGAGGACTGTGGGACTGTTGAAGAAGAAAACCATCCCCTTTAAGAAGCAGACCTGAGGACTGTGGGACTGTTGAAGAAGAAAACCATCCCCTTTAAGAAGCAGACCTGAGGACTGTGGGACTGTTGAAGAAGAAAACCATCCCCTTTAAGAAGCACAGACTTCTGGAGATGGAACAGTACACCTGCTTTACAACTCAGAATCAAAATGGGATGTTGATTCATTGAAATCTTTCTGTTCTCTTGTAAAATAGTCTTATTTTTAAAGGCTGTAGAAAGTGAACCTGCTTTCCTGCGATGTGACCACTAGATGTCACTGTTCACCAAGGATAACCCCCCCATCATGTTCAAGCTGACTGACTGCAGGAGGCTTCGCTCTTTAGGGCTCCTCACATGCGAACACCAAACAGTTTCAATGTTGACAAAGTTGACAAGAATCCTGGGATCAAAATCTTCTGTGAAACAAAATGAGACTAATGAGATGATTTTATCATCGTAAAACACACTTCATTCAAAGTGGACAGAAACTAAATAAAACTATCAAAAGCCGTCTTGTTTCATCTTTCCACTAAATAATAAAATAAAAATAAAATAATAATAAATAAATAAATAAAATAAACCCTTAATTCACTATTTACATGTGGAAATATGCTGGCTCTACACACGCTAAAAGTACTGATTATTTACATGGAGTCTGGTGGAAATATGCTGGCTCTATACACGCTAAAAGTCCTGATTATTTACATGGATTCTGGTGGAAATATGCTGGCTCTATACACGCTAAAAGTCCTGATTATTTACACGGAGTCTGGTGGAGATATGCTGGCTCTATACACGCTAAAAGTACTGATTATTTACATGGAGTCTGGTGGAGATATGCTGGCTCTATACACGCTAAAAGTACTGATTATTTACATGGAGTCTGGTGGGTTTGGTGATGGTGATTTCGGGGCTGTTTCATGTTTCATGTTAAACTAAAAGGATCTTACTCTTTAACTAAAAGGTCCATCCCATAATGTTGTCAGACACTTAGAATAATAATCTGAGACACGGTGACATGATAGCAGAAGCATGGCTCGGAGTGGCTGGATTAATTCTGTCTCTCTCGCCACGGGACAGAGGGTTAGGGGCTCCCATGCTGCTGCGTTGGTCATCAGCGGGGGCCGTAGGCTCCATTTACAGGGGGAGGGGGGGGGGGGGGGGGGAATGTATGAATCCATTCTGGCTTTTTTTCCAAAGTTTTTGTTTACACACCTCATGAAGATTGAACCCACAACCCTGTGTTCTTTGAGCCAGCACTTCAGATGGAGGGTGTTATGTAGTACAGTAGGTTAGAGTAGCAGTAGTAGTATTACAGATGGGAGGGTGTTATGTAGTACACTAGGTTAGAAATACCCAGTACTAGTCATGTTGTAGTGTTGCCAGTAATACTGAAGATGAAGTATCTGCAGCTATTAAACTTCTGGTAAAATCTGGTTTGACTCTGAAGCACTTTGGGATTTCTTTTAACAATAAAAAGTGCTTTACAAGTCAAATGTCTTATTATAATTATTGTTATTATTATTATTATTAGTAGTAGTAGTAGTAGTAGTATCATTATTATTAATATTATTATTATTAGTAGTAGCAGTAGTAATAGTAGTAGTATTATCATTATTATTATTATTATTATTATTATTATTATTATTATTATTATTATTATATTACTATACATGTTACTATGTTCTGATTTTTATATTATATTTCTATTCCACCTCTATATTAATACAAACACTAATATTAATCACATACTGTCACTGTTTGTCTCCATATCTTCTATATTAATGATGTCATAGTTTATAGGCTACCTCTTAGTATTTATTATCTGTTTGTTGACTTCATTCATCTGGACTGTTGCTGACTTTGTGACGCTGTCACTGAATGTGACATCTGGGGATCAATAAAGGTTTATTTAAACACCTTTAAAACATTGTAATTTACCTGAATGAAGTAGATAATTATTAATGTAATGGTTACAGTTTATTAAATATGACTCATTCACAGTTGAGTTTAATCCCACACATTAAAAGTGTATTTAAATGAAGTAATAATGGACTAATAGTTGTGTGTGCGTGTGTGTATATATATATATATATATATATATATATATATATATATATATATATATATATAACGGTCTGTTCTCTGTTATTATGAACCATATTTAGTAGTGTTAGATGTGAGGACGTGGCAGGACGCAGCTGTCAGACTCTCTTTTCTGCTGCCATTGGTCCACACGCGGCCATCAGCCAATCAAAAGCGGGGACGGTGGCCGAGCCATAGATAGATAGACGTAGTCCGCTGCGCTTCATCGGAGCGATGCGTCGCTGCGGCGGCCATCTTGGGACGGACACGCCGCTCCTCCTGATGCATGTCTAACAGCCACAACTAAAATCATCATCTCTCGCTGAATTTACAACCGATTTTCAAGCCGTTTGCTTTGCTTCAAATTTCAGACATGTATTTATGATACATGATGCTTGGTTACATGAGAAATGCGGGGTTTCAAACCCAAAAACAAACGGTGTAGATAATAGCAGTCATCTAATTTAAACAGGTTATATAAACAGTTGTTATGAAGGGAGACATTTTGTGTCCCAGGCTGTAAACATGTTGGTTCTGCTGGGAAGTTTGGACGTTTTAACATTAGCATCTGACTGAGATATACTCATTATATTATATACTTTAGCTTTCTATTAGTTTAAAAGGGTTAACGTTTCCTCTTGTCATATTACATTCCACACGTTCCTAAAAGTAAAATATTGTAAAACTCCTCTTTCATCTTTGAAATGTTATTCCATGTTGCTTATTTGGCTTTTATTTCTCATGAACATCCAAAAGCAACACAAAGTGTTTTCTCTGAGTCTTTATATGGAGAACGGTTACATGTCCGTCCTAAGATGGCGGCGCACACACGCATCTCACAGGACGGAGGCCGTATCCACGTGGAAAGCCGAGCCCTCTGAAGTCATCAAACGAGCGCAAGCGCTTGCTGAAGTGGACCAATCAAAGCCGAAGAAGTGTTGCAGGCGGCAGCGGATTGGCTGAGGCGGGACGGTAACGGTTCAGCCGGGATGGGTGTGTGACGGTCGGAGAAGAGAAGAGAAAGAGAGACGGTGAAATCACGGTGCTCCGACACACACAGGTAAGAGATCAGCTGTTTGGGTTTACTGTCATGCAGACTGCGTGATGCGTCATTGCATCATTTATTATTACTATTAACTTAACAGACAGAAAGACACAAGGACAGAGCAGTGAGATCAGGAACCAGTTAGCCTAACACTGCCCATCTCTATGTATCTGTATGTATGTATGTATGTATGTATGTATGTATGTATGTATGTATGTATGTATGTGTATGTATGTATGTATGTATGTATGTGTAAGTAGGCTATCTGTATGTATGTATGTATCTGTATGTATGTGTATGTAGGCTATCTGTATGTATGTATGTATCTGTATGTATGTGTATGTAGGCTATCTGTATGTATCTGTATGTATGTATATATCTGTATGTATGTGTATGTAGGCTATCTGTATGTATGTGTATGTATGTATGTGTGTATGTATGTATCTGTATGTATGTGTATGTAGGCTATCTGTATGTATCTGTATGTATGTATATATCTGTATGTATGTGTATGTATGTATGTATGTATCTGTATGTATGTGTATGTAGGCTATCTGTATGTATCTGTATGTATGTATATATCTGTATGTATGTGTATGTAGACTATCTGTATGTATGTGTATGTATGTATGTATGTATCTGTATGTATGTGTATGTAGGCTTTCTGTATGTATGTATATATCTGTATGTATGTGTATGTAGGCTATCTGTATGTATCTGTATGTATGTATATATCTGTATGTATGTGTATGTATGTATGTATCTGTAACCTATGTATGTGTATGTATGTTATGTATGTATCTGTATGTATGTATCTGCATATATGTGTATGTATGTTATGTATGTATCTGTATGTATGTGTATGTATATATGTGTATGTGTATATATGTGTATGTATCTGTATGTATGTATGTGTATATATATATATATATATATATATATATATATATATATATATATATATATATATATATATATATGTATGTGCTGTTTCTGCTTGCTGACGCAGCTTCCCGTTCAGTTTCATCAGCATGTGTTCCTGTATCATTCTCTCTGTAATAAAATCAGCTCCATCAGGATGGAAGTACTCAGATTACTTCAGTAGAAGTATCAGTACTGTGAAAAGTACTCATTGTGTAAAATAACTTGTGTCAGTGTTTTATATGATCATTTGTATTGATGATTAATATGTAAGTTGTTCTTAAATGTTTTTACTAGTAGAGCTGGATCGATCCGATATTATCTTTAAAATGTGCCTTTATTTCGCAAGTCCTGCTTAATATTTATTCTTTTTATTCAAAAGAGTAGTTTGTTTTTAATTATAAAAGTCTTTAAAGAGCTCAGTAATGAAGTTGTCCAATCATATTTTAGTTGTTTTTAGTAAATATATAAATGTAACTGATAAGTCGCAGGACTCTGAATCAAATCCAAACAGACTTCATATCGGTATCAGTAAATATTACAATCGTTCAAAGAGTTTATATTTTATCGTATCGAGGAAAAATTAGTGATTTACACCCCTAATAACTTTGACTTTTTCACCGATATCTCCCTGTAAAGTTCAAACACTGACAGCTGTAATGTAACGTTTCCATCTTTTGTTAAATTAGATTGTTCTGGTTCTGATTGCTTCGGTGTGACAGTTATCAGATCACATACAGCAGCATGGAGGAGTCTGTTGGTTTCAAGGGGGTCAGCTTCTCCTCACAACGCGTAGCTCCTATGGCGCCATTTTGATGCTACCAAACGATCACCTGACGTTAGCATCCCATTGACCGCCATTCATATTGACGTCACTTTCACAGTGAATAACTTTACATATGAAGCGTTTAAAGACTCTATTTGTCCGTTGTTTATTTCTAAAGAAACACGACAATGTATAAAAGGCTCCATTACCTTGTAGCTCACGTTATGGCTCCGTAGCAGACGTTTTTATAAAAATTGGGTCATAACCACGAGACTTACGGTCTCATAGTAGAGGAATTACCGTATAGTACAGGAGAAGCTCTCAGGCAGTTTGGACTTCCATTAGCTGTTTAAGTGTAATTACTAATGTTAACTATCATGTTAGTGATCAGTAATTAGCTTGTGCCTATGTTATCTCCTTACATATACCTACGCTCTCCGTCTCTGCTAGATTGGGAATGATTGAGATTTCTCTTGGCACAGCTATCAGAAGACTTCCAACTTTCAGACAGGTTGCTCACGTCACATCTACGTCTTCAAGCTCAGTTGGAGGCTGCTCAGTAACGCTCAGCCATCACCGGGAAAGAGACTTCACCGGTCTCCGTCCAGAGACACGGGACCTGCTGGTCCACTTTATATACTGTCTATGGTTAGTTCAGAGCTGCTCAGACAGGTTGAGTTTGATTATCTCCCGTCTGTTTTCAATATGTCAGGATGATCCGTGCGTTGCTGTTGCTGTGTTTCGGCCTCTGCGTGGTCTGTGGCAGCAGTAAACCCACAGAGAAGAAGAGTCGAGTCCATGAAGAAGAACCTCTCAGCCGCCTCCAACACGACGACAACAAGAACTATGACTACGACCACGAAGCTTTCCTGGGCCAAGACCAGGCCAAAGCCTTCGAGCATCTCCCGCCAGAGGAGAGCAAACGGAGGCTCGGGTGAGTTCCTGATATATTACTAAACCATATACTGATACGCAGAGATATACAGAGATACTGAGATACTGATACAGATATACAGAGATACAGAGATGTTGTTATGAGCGGGGGAGAGTGGACCCAAACGCAGGGAGAGGGCAGGCAGGCAGAAGGTTTGAACATGATGATTTTTTTATAACAAAAGGCGGCAGTACAGAGACTGGAAGACACTAGGAAAAACTACAAAAAAACACAAGGCTGAAACAAACTAACAGAATACTAAAAAGCAGAATGAGGAACACAAACTCACACAGACAGGGCAACAGACACAAACGGATACAAAAAGATCCAACAAGAGACAAAGGAAACACAAGGGCTAAATCCACTGGGTGATGAGGTAACAAGGGGCAGGTGAGACACATCGGGGGCCTGTTGCACAAAACCAGAATAAGGGATTAAGTCGGGATATTCAAATTATCCTGGATGAATTTAGCTTTGAGTTGGTTGCACAAAAGCAGGTTGAATTAAACCCAGCCAAGTAACCATGGAGATTTATTCTTTGCAGCTAGCCTGCTCCAGAGCAGGCTAACAGCCAGGCCAACAGCCAGGCCAACAGCCAGGCCAACAGCCAGCCAGGCTAAGATTAATCCTGGAGTCCGATGTGTTAAATCAGCTGCCGCTAGGATCCGAAATAAACGTGTTTAACAGTTATTCCGTTGTCTTCTGAATGTGTTCTGCTTTATTTTTTATTAACATGCATTACTTGTCACTACTGCTGTCACAAGTTTGATTTAAATCCTACTATTGCAGTTGTTTGGATGGTAAGAAATGGTTGCACATGCACCGTAGATAAAGTGGGACAATGCGGAGGAAATGGGCTTTTCCTCCGCTGCTCTCCCCGTGAATTAGCCCCGAACAATGTGGAGAGGCGGGGGGAGGCAGGAGGATCCTGCAGCGGACTCTAAAGGAGACTTTTAGCGTCAATAACGACGACAATGGCACCTGACCAAACGTCCGTATTTTACCAGATGGGAGTGAGAATGTGTTGGAATGCCACAAAGCTTCTTAATCTTTTTATTTTGGTGCTGTCACGCATCTTGGAGCTTGGGAGTGAGAAAAAAAACATGAATGATAACAGGCTATATTGTTTTACACATATGATTACAGTGTGTATTGAAGTCACTTACTTCTTTTCTAGTTTATGTCCAGTCATGTTTGTTCTGTATGAACATTAATTGTAAAAAGATTTTAATAATTATACATAGCTTATGGAGATTGGTGCATATGGTTGTAAAACATATTCTCTCATTATGAGTAAGGGTTAGAAGTTAAGCCTAGTCCTTAGGGTAAATTGCCCGATGAACATGAATTCCCTCTGCTCACTTTTAAGGCAAAGTAGGCTAAATAATAAAACATTTTATTTATATAGTGCTTTACAGGCTCCTCAAAGACACTTTACAGTAAAACCAGCACATTTAGCACATAGACACAGATACAGCAATACAACCAACACATACAACAAGCGTATTAAAAGCAATTAAAACAGAGTGTACAACTTGTACAAAAATGTGGAGTGACTAGTAGGCCCTAAGTAGATCTTTTTAAATCCTTTACGCATTCAGTCGGTCCACTATTGTCTTTTGGGCTTTTTCTCTCCTTTTTGCATATTAGCCTATATGTTTCACCTCCTCGTAATTTTCCATTAACAGCTGCTGCTCAGCGGGTTAAAGATATGCCACACGCGTCTTCTCCATTTCTGCATCAGTAAATCTGTGATGATACCGTGGTCTATTTAAGAAAGCCGTGGACGTGCACTTATCCCAGCTATCTACACCTGGCTTGACATAGCTTCACCTTCTCATCCTGGCTTGGCAAACGTGCAACCGATTAAGCAGCGATGAGCGGACCACACTAAGTCAAGCTGCGCTTTTTCAGTTATCCTGGATTTCTTCATTCTACTTTTGTGCAACAGGCCCCAGGAGAGACAGGGTAATCAACAAAGGCGGGAAAACACAGGAAGTAAAACTGGACATGACAAGACAGAAAACAGACTATCAACATAAAACTGGAAACACTGACAGAAAACATGAAATCAACTAAACACAGAAACTTGACACAACACTAGACAACACAAGAGAGAACAGAGAACACAGGAATTAACCAAAACATACACAATTCAGAATAAACAACAATAACCGCAAACAGCAACAGAAATATATAAACAGGCAACAGAAATGTCCATAACCATCACACAGAGATACTGATACAGATATACTGATACAGATATACAGAGATACTGATACAGATATACTGATACAGATATACAGAGATACTGATACAGATATACAGAGATACTGATACAGATATACAGATATACTGATACAGATATACAGAGATACTGATACAGATATACTGAGATACTGATACAGATATACAGATATACTGATACAGATATACAGAGATACTGATACAGATATACAGAGATACTGATACAGGTATACTGATACAGATATACAGAGATACTGATACAGATATACAGAGATACTGATACAGATATACAGAGATACTGATACAGATATACTGATACAGATATACAGAGATACTGATATACAGAGATACTGATACAGATATACAGAGATACTGATACAGATATAATGATACAGATATACAGAGATACTGATATACAGAGATACTGATACAGATATACAGAGATACAGAGATACTGATATACAGAGATACTGATACAGATATACAGAGATACTGATATACAGAGATACTGATATACTGATACAGATATACAGAGATACTGATATACAGAGATACTGATACAGATATACAGAGATACTGATATACAGAGATACTGATATACTGATACAGATATACAGAGATACTGATATATAGAGATACTGATATACTGATACAGATATACAGAGATACTGACATACAGAGATACTGATACAGATATACAGAGATACTGATATACTGATACAGATATACAGAGATACTGATATACTGAGATACTGATATACTGATACACTGATACAGATATACAGAGATACTGATACAGATATACAGAGATACTGAGATACTGATACAGATATACAGAGATACTGATACAGATATACAGAGATACTGATACAGATATACTGATATACTGATGCAGATATACAGAGATACTGATACAGATATACAGAGATACTGAGATACTGATACAGATATACAGAGATACTGATACAGATATACAGATATACTGATATACTGATGCAGATATACAGAGATACTGATACAGATATACAGAGATACTGATACAGATATACAGAGATACTGATACAGATATACAGAGATACTGATACAGATATACAGAGATACTGATACAGATATACAGATATACTGATATACTGATGCAGATATACAGAGATACTGATACAGATATACAGAGATACTGATATACTGATGCAGATATACAGATATACTGATACAGATATACAGAGATACTGATACAGATATACTGTTACAGACATACAGATATACAGAGATACTGATACAGATATACTGATACAGATATACAGAGATACAGATACAGATATACAGAGATACTGATATACAGAGATACTGATACAGATATACAGAAATACTGATATACAGAGATACTGATACAGATATACAGAGATACAGAGATACTGATATACAGAGATACTGATACAGATATACAGAGATACTGATATACAGAGATACTGATATACTGATACAGATATACAGAGATACTGATATACAGAGATACTGATACAGATATACAGAGATACAGAGATACTGATATACAGAGATACTGATATACTGATACAGATATACAGAGATACTGATATACAGAGATACTGATACAGATATACAGAGATACAGAGATACTGATATACAGAGATACTGATATACTGATACAGATATACAGAGATACTGATATACAGAGATACTGATACAGATATACAGAGATACAGAGATACTGATATACAGAGATACTGATACAGATATACAGAGATACTGATATACAGAGATACTGATATACTGATACAGATATACAGAGATACTGATATACTGATACACTGATACAGATATACAGAGATACTGATATACTGATACAGATATACAGAGATACTGATATACAGAGATACTGATACAGATATACAGAGATACAGAGATACTGATATACAGAGATACTGATATACTGATACAGATATACAGAGATACTGATATACAGAGATACTGATACAGATATACAGAGATACAGAGATACTGATATACAGAGATACTGATACAGATATACAGATATACAGAGATACTGATATACAGAGATACTGATACAGATATACAGAGATACTGATATACTGATACACTGATACAGATATACAGAGATACTGATATACTGATACAGATATACAGAGATACTGATACAGATATACAGATATACTGATACAGATATACTGATACAGATATACAGAGATACTGATACAGATATACTGATATACTGATACAGATATACTGATACAGATATACAGAGATGCTGATACAGATATACAGAGATACTGATACAGATATACTGATATACAGAGATACTGATACAGATATACAGAGATACTGATACAGATATACAGATATACTGATACAGATATACTGATATACTGATACAGATATACAGAGATCCTGATACAGATATACAGAGATACTGATATACAGAGATACTGATACAGATATACAGATATACAGAGATACTGATACAGATATACAGAGATACTGATACAGATATACTGATATACTGATACAGATATACAGAGATACTGATACAGATATACAGAGATACTGATACAGATATACAGAGATACTGATACAGACATACAGATATACAGAGATACTGATACAGATATACTGATATACAGAGATACTGATACAGATATATAGATATACAGAGATACTGATACAGATATACAGATATACAGAGATACTGATACAGATATACAGAGATACTGATATACTGATACAGATATACAGAGATACTGATACAGATATACAGAGATACTGATACAGACATACAGATATACAGAGATACTGATACAGATATACTGATATACTGATACAGATATACAGAGATACTGATACAGATATACTGATATACAGAGATACTGATACAGATATACTGATACAGATATACAGAGATACTGATATACTGATATACAGATATACTGATACAGATATACAGATACAGATATACAGAGATACTGATACAGATATACTGATATACAGATATACTGATACAGATATACTGATACAGATATACAGAGATACTGATACAGATATACTGATATACAGATATACTGATACAGATATACAGAGATACTGATACAGAGATACTGATATGATGAACAGTAGCAATTATAGTACCAATAATAATCATAATATAGTACTTCCAGGTGTTTGTTGTGTTGCAGCCATGGAGCATAGTAAGCGTTAGTATTTTACGTTGAGAAAGCGATAAAACTATAAATCATCATCAAATCAAAACCAAAAGTTCCTCTTATCTGTGAAACAAGCATGTGACCCGACGTACCTCCACCCTCAAAGAACCAGAATCCCAACGATGCTGCATATCTCAACCTCCTCGGTATCCGGGGCCTGTTGCACAAAACCAGGATAAGGGATTAAGCCGGGATATTCAAGTTATCCTGGATGAATTTAGCTTTGACTTGGTTGCACAAAAGCAGATTGAATTAAACCCAGCCAAGTAACCATGGAGATTTATTCTTTGCAGCTAGCCTGCTCCAGAGCAGGCCAACAGCCGGGCCAACAGCCGGGCCAACAGCCAGGCCAAAAGCCAGGCCAACAGCCAGGCCAACAGCCAGGCTAAAATTAATCCTGGAGTCTGATGTGTTAAATCAGCTGCTGCTCTGATCCGAAATAAACGTGTTTAACAGTTATTCCGTTGTCTTCTGAATGTGTTCTGCTTTATTTTTATTAACATGCATTACTTGTCACTATTGCGGTCACAAGTTTGATTTTAAAATCCTACTATTGCAGTTGTTTGGATGGTAAGAAATGGTTGCACATGCACCGTAGATAAAGTGGGACAATGCGGAGGAAATGGGCTTTTCCTCTGCTGCTCTCCCCGTGAATTAGCCCCGTACAATGTGGAGAGGCGGGGGGAGGCAGGAGGATCCTCCCACACCATGCAG
Organism: Zingel zingel; assembly: GCA_023566125.1. Taxonomy (NCBI): domain Eukaryota; kingdom Metazoa; phylum Chordata; class Actinopteri; order Perciformes; family Percidae; genus Zingel; species Zingel zingel. The sequence goes on along the minus strand of CM042331.1, from coordinate 32,789,450 downwards.
CGGACTCTAAGGAGACTTTTAGCGTCAATAACGACGATAATGGCACCTGACCAAACGTCTTTATTTTACGAGATGGGAGTGAGAATGTGTTGGAATGCCACAAAGCTTCTTAATCTTTTTATTTTGGTGCTGTCACGCATCTTGGAGCTTGGGAGTGAGAAATAAAAACATGAATAATAACAGGCTATATTGTTTTACAGATATGCTTACAGTGTGTATTGAAGTCACTTACGTCTTTTTCTAGTTTTTGTCCAGTCATGCTTGTTCTGTATGAACATTAATTGTAGAAAGATATTTACAATTATAGCTTATAGAGATTTGTGGATATGGGTGTAAAACATATTCTCTCATTATGAGTAAGGGTTAGAAGTTAAGCCTAGTCCTTAGGGTAAATTGCCCGAGGAACATGAATTCCCTCTGCTCACTTTTAAGGCAAAGTAGGCTAAATAATAAAACATTTTATTTATATAGTGCTTTACAGGCTCCTCAAAGACACTTTACAGTAACACCAGCACATTTAGCACATAGACACAGATACAGCAATACAACCAACACATACAACAAGCGTATTAAAAGCAATTAAAACGTTGTAAAAATGTGGAGTGACTAGTAGGCCCTAAGTAGATCTTTTTAAATCCTTACGCATTCAGTCGGTTGTTTTGTCTGATAACAACAGCCGTATTTCCCTTTTTGCATATTATATAGTATATACAATATATTATATAGTATATATAATATATTGTATGTTTCACCTCCTCGTAATCTTCCATTAACAGCTGCTGCTCAGCGGGTTAAACATATGCTGCACGAGTCTTCTACATTCTGCATCAGTAGATCTGTGATCGATACCGTGGTCTATTTAAGAAAGCCGTGAACGAGCTCTTATCCCAGCTATCACCTGGCTGACGTAGCTTCACCTTATCATCCTGGCTCGGCAAACGTGCAACCGATTAAGCCGCGATGAGCGGACCACACTAAGTCAAGCTGCGCTTTTTCAGTTATCCTGGACTTCTTCATTCTACTTTTGAGCAACAGGCCCCTGACCAATACATAGATCATTATTTTCATTTCTTTGTTCCCATGGAAACATCCCCAACTGGTGCACAGCACAGCGTTTATTTAAGGAGATTTATTCAGGGTCACAAAGACAACGTCAGCAAATTAGTGACAAATTAACGAATATATCCATGTTTTCATAAATCAGTGTTACACACTGAAGTTATTTATAATGCAAGTGTTCTATGTACGTGTGTGTGTGTGGGTGTGTCTGTGTGTCTATGTGTGTGTCTGTGTGTGTGTGTGTGTGTCTCTGTGTGTTTGTGTGTGTGTGTGTGTGTGTGTGTGTGTGTGTGTCAGCAGCATCATCGTGAATAAAATGGACAGGAACAAAGATGGCTTCATCTCTGAAGAGGAGCTGAAGGATTGGATCAAATTGGCTCAGAAGAAACACGTGTACGACAGCGTGGAGCATCAGTGGAAAGACTTCGACGTTAACGGGGACGGTCTGATCAGCTGGGAGGAGTACAAGAATGTCACGTACGGGAGTTACCTGGGTACACAGACACACTTTAATACGTCACAGCAGAGAGACTGATTGGTGTCCCTCTGCTCTCTGATTGGTTTTGTCATTGATTCCTCTGCTCTCTGATTGGTTATGTCACTGATTCCTCTGCTCTCTGATTGGTTCTGTCATTGATTCCTCTGCTCTCTGATTGGCTCTGTGATTGATTCCTCTGCTCTCTGATTGGTTCTGTCATTGATTCCTCTGCTCTCTGATTGGCTCTGTGATTGATTCCTCTGCTCTCTGATTGGTTCTGTCATTGATTCCTCTTCTCTCTGATTGGTTCTGTCATTGATTCCTCTGCTCTCTGATTGGTTCTGTGATTGATCCCTCTGCTCTCTGATTAGCTCTGTGATCGATTCCTCTGCTCTCTGATTGGTTCTGTCATTGATTCCTCTGCTCTCTGATTGGCTCTGTGATTGATTCCTCTGCTCTCTGATTGGTTCTGTCATTGATTCCTCTGCTCTCTGATTGGTTCTGTGATTGATCCCTCTGCTCTCTGATTAGCTCTGTGATCGATTCCTCTGCTCTCTGATTGGTTCTGTCATTGATTCCTCTGCTCTTTGATTGGTTCTGTGATTGATCCCTCTGCTCTCTGATTGGTGGGCTCTAACAGAAGACCCTCAGACAGACACAGAATATAACTACGATCAGATGATGTCGAGGGACGAGAGACGCTTCCGAGTCGCAGACACCAACGGAGACCTGATGGCAGACAAGCACGAGTTCTCAGCTTTCCTTCATCCTGAAGATCACCAGCACATGAAGGACATCGTGGTGCAGGTGAGACAAAGTTAACATGTATTTACTAAATATACACATGTATTTACTAAATATGAACATGTATTTACTAAATATGCAGATGTATTTACTAAATATGAACATGTATTTACTAAATATACACATGTATTTACTAAATATACACATGTATTTACTAAATATGAACATGTATTTACTAAATATGCACATGTATTTACTAAATATGCACATGTATTTACTAAATATGAACATGTATTTACTAAATATACACATGTATTTACTAAATATACACATGTATTTACTAAATATACACATGTATTTACTAAATATGAACATGTATTTACTAAATATGCACATGTATTTACTAAATATGAACATGTATTTACTAAATATGAACATGTATTTACTAAATATCCACATGTATTTACTAAATATCCACATGTATTTACTAAATATCCACATGTATTTACTAAATATCTAAGGAAATCATACTGACGTAATGAGGAATGTTAGCAGTGTGACTGATGAAGGAATAAAGCTGAACTATTAACCAGGGTTACACGGAGAGAGACGCTGACGCTGACAGCCGGAGAGACTGGCCTGATGTCACTGGCCTGACGTGATGTCACTGGCCTGACGTGATGTCACTGATGTGATGTGATGTCACTGACGTGACATGATGTCACTGACGTGTTTTCTGTTGCAGGAAACAATGGAAGACATCGACAAGAACGGAGACGGTTTCATCGACCTGAAGGAGTACATCGGTAAGACGATCTCTGTCAGCTGTTTGATGCGCTCTGACGTGACGAGCTAACACGGAGGTTGCTGAGCTGTACGGAGAGCTATCACGTATGGCGAGCTAACAGGTTTGGCAAGTAAACACATACGGCGAGCTAATACGTACGGCGAGCAAACACGAACGGCGAGCAAACACGTATGGCGAGCTAACATGTACGGCGAGCAAACACGTACGGCGAGCTAACACATACGGCGAGCTAACACGTAAGGCGAGCTAACACGTACGGCGAGCTAACACTTAAGACAAGCTAACACGTACGGCGAGCTAACACGTATGGCAAGCTAACATGTTTGGCAAGCAAACACATACGGCGAGCTAACACGTACGGCGAGCTAACACGTAAGACGAGCTAACACGTACGGCGAGCTAACATGTTTGGCAAGCAAACACATACGGCGAGCTAACACGTACGGCGAGCTAACACGTAAGACGAGCTAATACGTACGGCGAGCTAACACGTAAGACGAGCTAACATGTACGGCGAGCTAACACGTACGGCGAGCTAACACGTAAGACGAGCTAACATGTACGGCGAGCTAACACGTACGGCGAGCTAACACGTAAGACGAGCTAACACGCACGGCGAGCTAACACGTAAGACGAGCTAATACGTACGGCGAGCTAACACGTAAGACGAGCTAACATGTACGGCGAGCTAACACGTACGGCGAGCTAACACGTAAGACGAGCTAACATGTACGGCGAGCTAACACGTACGGCGAGCTAACACGTAAGACGAGCTAACACGTACGGCGAGCTAACACGTAAGACGAGCTAACACGCACGGCGAGCTAACACGTAAAACGAGCTAACACGTACGGCGAGCTAACACGTAAGACGAGCTAACATGTACGGCGAGCTAACACGTACGGCGAGCTAACACGTAAGACGAGCTAACACGTAAGACGAGCTAACACGTATGGCGAGCTAACACGTAAGGCGAGCTAACACGTAAGACGAGCTAACACGTACGGCGAGCTAACACGTACGGCGAGCTAACACGTAAGACGAGCTAACACGTACGGTGAGCTAACACGTAAGACGAGCTAACACGTACGGCGAGCTAACACGTACGGCGAGCTAACACGTAAGACGAGCTAACACGTAAGACGAGCTAACATGTAAGACGAGCTAACACGTACGGCGAGCTAACACGTACGGCGAGCTAACACGTACGGCGAGCTAACACGTACGGCGAGCTATGAATAGGTCCTGAGCGTGCGTGTGTGTAGTGATTTCTAACAGAGTGTAAATTGTAATTT
>CM042331.1:32762566-32780066 GCA_023566125.1 Zingel zingel | reverse complement strand
TTGTATAACAAACACATCTGTATAACACACACATCTGTATAACACACACACGTTTGTATAACACACACACGTTTGTATAACAAACACATCTGTATAACACACACATCTGTATAACACACACACGTTTGTATAACAAACACACACATCTGTATAACAAACACACACGTTTGTATAACAAACACACACATCTGTATAACACACACACATACATCTGTATAACACACACACACACACATCTGTATAACACACACATCTGTATAACACACACATGAATAATGTATAACCAATAGTTAATAATGTATAACTAATAGTTAATAATGTATAACTAATAGTTAATAACGTATAACTAATAGTTAATGTATAACTAATAGTTAATAACGCTAAGAGAGATATAGACTTCTGTTCTGTTTTCAGCCTGTTTTTCTGAAACAGCTGTTTTGTGTATTTTAGTTTCTTTATTTATGGTTATTTGATAATAATGTTCACTATGTTTGTTCATGTTTACGCCAACAACCCAGGCAGATTCCTTGAGATGGAATTTATTTTGATTCATGTTAACAAACAGCTTTATAGATTAAATACATTCAAATATAAATATACAACATGTAAGACGTAGATAATAACATATAACATAACATAATAATAAGTAATAAGTATGTAGAAGAGGATAATTAAACATAAAAAATGTTTTTGATGGAGTTCTGTGTGAAATGTCCCCACCGTCATCACAGAGCGGAACTAATGTTCCTGGCGGTGTTTCCTGTCGGTAGAGGATCCTGGTCGCACGCGGGAAGCCAGTGCTTTGAGATGGCGGTCGACACACAGACCGTGTAGCTTGAGATCGTGCAGCGTGTTGGAGAACTTTCTGGCTTCTAATCTCAGCGCTATGGAGGGGGGCAAGCCGAACCTGGCCCTGGTCTACCAGGCGGTCCAGGCCCTGTACCACGACCCGGACCCGACCGGGAAGGAGCGAGCCTCGGTGTGGCTCGGAGAGCTCCAGAGATCGGTAAGAACCGGGAGCCCCGGAGGGACCGGCGGGACGTGCTCCGGGGGTCTGAGGGGGGTCTACACCGGCCTGTCTGCACCGGGTTTTAACATTTTACCAGATAAATACAGAACGGGAGAACTGCGCATGCGTAGAGACGCAGCGCAGGTTCCCGTTAGCATCATAGCTAAGCTACGCTGGCTAAATGAATGGATCAAAACACAAACTGTTAGCGTCGTTAGCTTCGTTAGCTTCCTGCTAACAGTTAATACGTTGTTGATGTGAGGGTGTGATTACCCGATGTGTGTCTGCCTCCCGATCAGACGGAGTTTACTGCGTGTTCAGTCTCCGAGGCCTGTTAGCATGTTAGCCTGTTAGCACGGTAACACGGCTCATGTAAAGTTGAGTTACATTAATGAAACGAGTCATACAGGTGACGCTAGTGGCGCTGCCTGTACCTGTCCGCGCCCACAGATGCAGCACATTATAGATATATATGTATATAGCTAATATATATTAAATAATATAATACATGTATGTTTAGAATGAGTTACTGAGGATCACCTCACGTGATCAGATAGGACGTCACTTGGTTGATGAAGGTGTGTTCAGGTGTTGCAGCTGACGTCACTGTGTCGAGTTCAAACTTGGTTAGGGTTAGTATTGTTGGTGTCTGTCTGTGTCTCTGTCTGTCTGTGTCTCTGTCTGTCTGTGTCTCTCTGTCTGTCTGTGTCTCTCTGTCTGTCTGTGTGTCTGTCTGTGTGTTAGTAGTGTGTGTCTTCGTTGTGTGTGTGTTTGTAGTGTGTGTGTCTGTGTGTGTTCGTAGTCTGTGTGTGTGTGTGTGTGTTCGTTGTGTGTGTGTGTGTGTGTGTGTGTGTGTTCGTTGTCTGTGTGTGTGTTCGTTGTGTGTGTGTTTGTAGTGTGTGTGTCTGTGTGTGTTCGTAGTCTGTGTGTGTGTGTGTGTGTGTGTGTGTGTGTTTCAGGGCGGGGCAGTAACTGTTCAGGTTTCTCAGCTGTTCACACACTTCTCTGATCAGCTGATCTGGTTCAGCAGGTTCTGAAGCAGCGTCCTGATTGGCTGATAGAAATGTGTTTGAGTGTGTTTCCAGACCCTGGATCAGTTCATAACCACATTACTGCTGACTGACCATGTTTCTGTCAATCACAATATCTCAATAAAGAGAGAACTTATTATTATTATTATTATTATTATTATTATTATATTATTATTATATTATATATAATAATCAGATATTATTATATGTATTATCCATCCATCCATCCATCTTCGTCCGCTTATCCGGTACCTGGTCGCTAGGGTAGCAGCTCCAGCAGGGGACCCCAAACTTCCCTTTCCCGAGCCACATTAACCAGCTCCGACTGGGGGATCCCGAGGCGTTCCCAGGCCAGGTTGGAGATATAATCCCTCCACCTAGTCCTGGGTCTTCCCCGAGGCCTCCTCCCAGCTGGACGTCCCTCCACCTAGTCCTGGGTCTTCCCCGAGGCCTCCTCCCAGCTGGACGTGCCTGGACCACCTCCCTAGGGAGGTGCCCAGGGGGCATCCTTACCAGATGCCCGAACCACCTCAACTGGCTCCTTTCAATGCAAAGGAGCAGCGGCTCTACTCTGAGCTCCTCACGGATGACTGAGCTTCTCACCCTATCTCTAAGGGAGACGCCAGCCACCCTCCTGAGGAAACCCATTTCGGCCGCTTGTACCCTGGATCTTGTTCTTTCGGTCATGATATATGTATTATATTATATATAATATTCAGATATTATATTTATTATATTGTATATAATCAGATATTAAAGTGTTCTTAGTTCTGATAAAAAAAGTTTAAACTGATGACAGGAAATCATTTCTAACTTTCTTTTATTGAACAATTTGAATATATAAGTGACAGTTATATTTTAAAGAGCAGATTTCTGCTGATATTTAGTCAAACTAAGATATAAATAACAGTTTACAACAAGTTCATATTTTTGTTGTGACTTACGTAGAACGTTAGGTCAAAATATCCCCTTCACTTCCTGTAGAGCCGCTCAGGTGTAATGACATCACTTCCCTTTTAAGCTGCTCAGGTGTCAAGGTGTAATGACATCACTTCCTCTGAGCCGCTCAGTTGTAAAGGTGTAATGACATCACTTCCTGTAGAGCTGCTCAGGTGTAAAGGTGTAATGACATCACTTCCTGTAGAGCTCAGGTGTAAAGATGTAATGACATCACTTCCTGTAGAGCGACAAAGGTGTAATGACATCACTTCCTGTAGAGCGGCTCAGGTGTAAAGGTGTAATGACATCACTTCCGTAGAGCGGCTCAGGTGTAATGACATCACTTCCTGTCCGTAGATGTATGCGTGGGAGATCTCGGACCAGCTGCTGCAGCTCAAACAGGATGTGGAGTCGTGTTATTTCGCTGCTCAGACGATGAAGATGAAGATCCAGACCTCCTTCTTCGAGCTTCCTCCAGAGACCCACAATGCACTGCGAGACTCGCTGCTGACCCACATCCAGAACCTCAAGGACCTGTCGCCCATCATCGTCACCCAGGTAACCGTCTGATCTGGTCGCCGCAGGGACGTACGTAGCTACGTGTCCGTAGCCTGAAGCATGCTCTAAAACAAGACGCAGACAGCAACAGCTGTGATTGGTACGCTCGTCCCGTGGCTCGGTAGCTGTGATTGGTTCGCTCGGCCGTGGCTCAGTAGCGTTCTTTACATAACATTACAGTACATTACATAACAGTACATACCATTACAGAACATAACATTACATAACAGTACATACATTACAGTACATAACATAACATTACATTACGATACATAAAATGTTATGTACTGTAATGTTATGTAAAGAACGCTACGTTCTTTACATAACATTACAGTACATTACATAACAGTACATACCATTACAGAACATAACATTACATAACAGTACATACATTACAGTACATAACATAACATTACATTACGATACATAAAATGTTATGTACTGTAATGTAATTACAGTACAGTACATAACATTACATAACATAACATTACAGTACATTACATAACATTACAGTATAGTACATTACAGTACATAACGTAACATTACAGTACAGAACATAACATTACATTACATTACGATACATAAAATGTTATGTACTGTAATGTAATTACAGTACAGTACATAACATTACAGTACATTACATAACATTACAGTATAGTACATTACATTACAGTACATAACATTACAGTACATTACAGTACATAACATTACAGTACATGAATTACATTACAGTACATACCATTACCGTACAGAACATTACATTGCAGTGCATTACAGTACATACATTACAGTACATACATAACATTACAGTACATGTCATTTAGCTGACGCTTTTATCCAAAGAGACTTATAACTGCTATATACAGCGCCTTGCGAAAGTATTCGGCTCCCTTGAACTTTTCGACCTTTTGCCACATTTCAGGCTTCAAACAAAGATATAAAACTGTAATTTGTTGTGAAGAATCAACAACAAGTGGGACACAATCATGAAGTGGAATGAAATTTATTGGATATTTCAAACTGTTTTAACAGATAAAAAAACTGAAAAATTGGGCGTGCAAAATGATTCAGCCCCCTTAAGTTAATACTTTGTAGCGCCACCTTTTGCTGCGATTACAGCTGTAAGTTGCTTGGGGTATGTCTCTATCAGTTCTGCACATCGAGAGACTGACATTTTTGCCCATTCCTCCTTGCAAAACAGCTAGAGCTCAGTGAGGTTGGATGGGGAGCGTTTGTGAACAGCAGTTTTCAGTTCTTTCCACAGATTCTGGATTGGATTCAGGTCTGGACTTTGACTTGGCCGTTCTAACACCTGGATATGTTTATTTGTGAACCATTCCATTGTAGATTTTGCTTTATGTTTTGGATCATTGTCTTGTTGGAAGACAAATCTCCGTCCCAGTCTCAGGTCTTTTGCAGACTCCATCAGGTTTTCTTCCAGAATGGTCCTGTATTTGGCTCCATCCATCTTCCCATCAATGTTAACCATCTTCCCTGTCCCTGCTGAAGAAAAGCATGCCCAAACCATGATGCTGCCACCACCATGTTTGACAGTGGGGATGGTGCGTTCAGGGTGATGAGCTGTGTTGCTTTTACGCCAAACATAACGTTTTGCATTGTTGCCAAAAAGTTAGATTTTGGTTTCATCTGACCAGAGCACCTTCTTCCACGTTTGGTGTGTCTCCCAGGTGGCTTGTGGCAAACTTTAAACAACACTTTTTATGGATATCTTTAAGAAATGGCTTTCTTCTTGCCACTCTTCCATAAAGGCCAGATTTGTGCAGTATACGACTGATTGTTGTCCTATGGACAGAGTCTCCCACCTCAGCTGTAGATCTCTGCAGTTCATCCAGAGTGATCATGGGCCTCTTGGCTGCATCTCTGATCAGTCTTCTCCTTGTATGAGCTGAAAGTTTAGAGGGAAGGCCGGGTCTTCGTAGATTTGCAGTGGTCTGATACTCCTTCCATTTCAATATTATCGCTTGCACAGTGCTCCTTGGGATGTTTAAAGCTTGGGAAATCGTTTTGTATCCAAATCCGGCTTTAAACTTCTCCACAACAGTATCTGGGACCTGCCTGGTGTGTTCCTTGTTCTTCATGATGCTCTCTGCTCTTTAAACGGACCTCTGAGACTATCACAGAGCAGGTGCATTTATACGGAGACTTGATTACACACAGGTGGATTCTATTTTTCATCATTAGTCATTTAGGTCAACATTGGATCATTCAGAGATCCTCACTGAACTTCTGGAGAGAGTTTGCTGCACTGAAAGTAAAGGGGCTGAATCATTTTGCACGCCCAATTTTTCAGTTTTTTATCTGTTAAAACAGTTTTAAATATCCAATAAATTTCGTTCCACTTCATGATTGTGTCCCACTTGTTGTTGATTCTTCACAAAAAAAATACAGTTTTATATCTTTATGTTTGAAGCCTGAAATGTGGCAAAAGGTCGAAAAGTTCAAGGGGGCCGAATACTTTCACAAGGCACTGTATGTCAGAGGTAACACAGCTCTGGAGAACTAGGGGTTAAGTGCCTTGCTCAGGGACACATTGGTTGATGTATCACAGTGGGAATCAATTTCAGATCTCCCACACCAAAGGCATGGGTCATATCCACTTAAAATACATGTTCAATTATTTATCATAAATCTGAACAACAGATTCATGTTTCACTTCCTCGTGTCTGGACAGTCATCTGTTATCAGATGTTTCTGATCAGTAAACGGTCAATAATAATGATGATGACCGGGCAGACCGGTTCGTCCTGCGTGTGTTATATCTCCCCGAGCTGAAGACTGAGCCGTGACTGCGTAAAGATGCTTCCAATGCAGCAGCAGGAAGTGCTTTCTAACAGCAGGAAGTGCTTTCTAACCTGTTTGTTGCATCATCTTCTGCAGGAAACCAGAGTTTACAACAGCGTCCGTACGAGGAGGAAGTTCCTAACGTTTCTCTGTGGTTGATTGTTGTAACTCCTGAAGTGTGGTTAGCGTTGGGTTATATTAATAATCCTGAATTGGTTAGCGTTGGGTTATATTAATAATCCTGAATTGGTTAGCGTTGGGTCATGTTAATAATCCCTGTATTGGTTAGCGTTGGGTTATATTAATAATCCTGAATTGGTTAGTATTGGGTTATATTAATAATCCTGAATTGGTTAGCATTGGGTCATGTTAATAATCCTGAATTGGTTAGCATTGGGTCATGTTAATAATCCTGTATTGGTTAGCGTTGGGTCATGTTAATATTCCCTGTATTGGTTAGCGTTGGGTTATATTAATAATCCCTGTATTGGTTAGCGTTGGGTTATATTAATAATCCTGTATTGGTTAGCGTTGGGTCATGTTAATAATCCCTGTATTGGTTAGTGTTGGGTTATATTAATAATCCCTGTATTGGTTAGCGTTGGGTTATATTAATAATCCGGAATTGGTTAGCGTTGGGTCATGTTAATAATCCCTGTATTGGTTAGCGTTGGGTTATATTAATAATCCCTGTATTGGTTAGCGTTGGGTCATGTTAATAATCCCTGTATTGGTTAGCGTTGGGTTATATTAATAATCCCTGTATTGGTTAGCGTTGGGTCATGTTAATAATCCCTGTATTGGTTAGCGTTGGGTCATGTTAATAATCCCTGTATTGGTTAGCGTTGGGTTGTATTAATAATCCCTGTATTGGTTAGCGTTGGGTCATGTTAATAATCCCTGTATTGGTTAGTGTTGGGTCATGTTAATAATCCCTGTATTGGTTAGCGTTGGGTCATGTTAATAATCCTGTATTGGTTAGCGTTGGGTCATGTTAATAATCCCTGTATTGATTCTGTGTTGATTTATGTCCTCAGCTGGCTTTAGCCATCGCAGATCTCGCTCTCCAGATGGCCTCGTGGAAAGGATGTGTTCACACGCTCATAGAAAAGTAAGAATTCACACAACTAAACAACTGAAACTTGTTACATAAAGGACACTTGGACTGAAGACAGGAACTACAAATATGGCCGCTGCATCAGTCAGCAGAGAACGGTTACATCTTCCAGTTTTCTTGTCTCAGAACGGCCAATGAGCATCAAAAACTTAATTTCCTGCATTCTGACACACACACGTCTTTATTTATGTCAAGGAAAACACAACATTCTGTAACTTTCTCCTAAGGAGCACAATTTGGTCCTAAATTGAAGAATTTAGGAGTGACTTACATAAGGTAACGGCTACTGTACAATAATACAATAGTGTTATAAATACAAAAGGTTATGAAGTGCAATGCTTTCTGTTAGCCTACATTGGAGGCTATAGATTAACATTTTCATTGATGTTGATTAAGCAGTAGTGGTCCTCTGAGCTGGCATCAGGTGTTAAAACCAAGCGTCCTCTGAGCAGCAGAGCGCCGACCATAAATTTCACCGTTGACGGAGGACTGGACCGTTTTTAGTGAGGAGAGTCAGGTTGGATGTACGAACGCACCTTGTGTTTTTAAAACACCGATAGTTTGTCTGTAGTCTGACGGATGAACACATCAGTTAGATTGTAGAAACATGTTTGATCTGTTCTCTGACTCAGCTGTCTGTGTCTCCGCCCCTCTCAGGTACAACAACGACATCAGCTCCATGCCCTTCCTCATAGAGATCCTCACCGTGCTGCCCGAGGAAGTCCACAGTCGCTCTCTACGGATCGGAGCCAACCGGAGGACCGAAATCATCGAGGATCTGGCCTATTACTCCAGCACAGTGGTCACACTGCTGGTGAGAAACAGCTCTGCTGCCGCTGTCTGGACTCATATATATATATATATATATATATATATATATATATATATATACGCGTCCGACTGCGTGTGCTCGGCGCTCTATGCCATCGAGAACGTGGACACCCACCTGCCGCTGGCGCTGCAGCTGTTCCAGGGCGTCCTGACGCTGGAGACAGCGTATCACATGGCTGTGGCCCGGTTCTCCGTGGTTTATTTCATCCACTATAAAATACCCACAATGCACATCTCATCTGAGCGTACATACTATGTACCCTACATTTTACTCCCGTCTACCACAATGCAGCACTGTTGGTTTCTTCCCGGAGGAGAAGCAGAATCACCGCAGTCTAAACCAGTCTTTAGCATTTGACTGCAGTATTTTTCTCTCTCTCTCTCTCTCTCTCTCTCTCTCTCTCTCTCTCTCTCTCTATATATATATATATATATATATATATATATATATATATATATATATATATATGGGCTGATTACATTATTTAAATCACGATTAATCGCAGAATTTTTATAGTTAATCGCGATTGATCATGTGTTTTATCACATGATTAAAATTCTATTATTTTGCATTTCAGAACAGTTTTTAAGTCCATATTAACGATGGAAGCCATTCTTACCAGTGGGTCTTGATTGGGTATCAAATTAATGCAAAGAAAGTTACTTTATGAACTTGATTTTAAGATTTGTATTTGTTTATTATATATTTAATCTAGTCACACATTTTAATCTAGAGTCAATATTAGGGTTGGGTATTGTTTGGTTTGGATACCGGTGCTAAAGCAGTACTTTTAAAGCAGTAACGGTGCCTGAACCGATACTTTTTAAGAAAGTTAAAAAAAGAAGAGTACTAAACAGTTGGCGACTAAAGAACGGCTTGTTTATTGCTAATATGGTCAAAATTAAATGTTGAATAATAATGTAATCACTATAACAATAACTTATTTCACTAGTAAATATCTGTTGAATGACAAACAACAGCAGCTGCAGATTGTTACATCCTGGTGTTGAATCCTCTACAGTGAAATACAGACAAACTTTAGCGTTAGCTGTCAGCATTGTAACCGTGTTTAATCCAGCTACTAGCTAGCGGTAGGCTAACGTTAGCTGCTGCCGAGTATAGTGTTAACTAGCTAGCGGTAGGCTAACATTTGCTGCTGTAGAGTATAGTGTTAACTAGCGTTAGCTGCAGCGGTGTGTGTGCTGCCTGTATCGTCTGTTTCAGAGCATCAGAGAGAAGAGCAGACATATCAGTGGCTCCAGAATGAGGCGCCAAAATCCGCGTTGCTATTCCTGCAGCAGCAGGATGAGTTACGAGGAAGTACGGCAAAATAGTCGCCTGTTAGGCACGACGCAAAGCCGAGTGAAGTGAAAATCAATTAATAAATGGCGGCATGCGATTAATACGATTAAAAAGAATTTACTTAATTATGCTCGGCCCTTAATCGCATCGCGATTAACGCGTTAATGCTGATAGCTCTACACACACACACACATACATACACACTACTGGGACTGAAGTAGTTAAACAAAAGATGTCATTCATATAATGTCGTCATCACATCCAGGCCTCCAGGAAGAACAGTTAGTCTAATCTTGTGTTGTTCATACTATACAATGATTTATTGCTCGTCTTTGTTGAATAATACAGAAGACAAAGAGCTACAAAAATAATCACACTGTAACTTTAATTGAATTAGCTAGCCACTTCTAACCAACATCAGCTCCTGTTAAACCAAACTGTGTGTGTGGCTCTGACTCTGTGTGTGTGTGTGTGGCTCTGACTCTGTGTGTGTGTGTGTGTGTGTAGCTCTGACTCTGTGTGTGTGTGTGTGTGTGTAGCCCTGACTGTGTGTGTGTGTGTGTGTGTGTGTGTGTGTGTGTGTGTGTGTGTGTGTGTGTGTGTGTGTGTGTGTGTGTGTGTGTGTGTGTGTGTGTGTGTGGAGCCCTGACTGTGTGTGTGTGGAGCCCTGACTGTGTGTGTGTGGAGCCCTGACTGTGTGTGTGTGGAGCCCTGACTGTGTGTGTGTGGAGCCCTGACTGTGTGTGTGTGGAGCCCTGACTGTGTGTGTGTAGAGCCCTGACTGTGTGTGTGTAGAGCCCTGACTCTGACTGTGTGTGTGTGTAGCCCTGACTCTGACTGTGTGTGTGTGTGTGTAGCCCTGACTGTGTGTGTGTAGCTCTGACTGTGTGTGTGTGTGTGTGTAGCCCTGACTGTGTGTGTGTGTGTGTAGCCCTGACTCTGACTGTGTGTGTGTGTGTGTAGCCCTGACTCTGACTGTGTGTGTGTGTGTGTGTAGCCCTGACTCTGACTGTGTGTGTGTGTAGCCCTGACTCTGACTGTGTGTGTGTGTGTAGCCCTGACTCTGACTGTGTGTGTGTGTGTGTGTGTGTGTAGCCCTGACTCTGACTGTGTGTGTGTGTGTGTAGCCCTGACTGTGACTGTGCTGTTGTGTTTTAGACTTCGTGTGTGGAGAAGACGGGGAACGATGAGAAGATGCTCATCAAGGTGTTTCGCTGTCTGGGCAGCTGGTTCAACCTGGGGGTCCTGGACAGCAACTTCATGGCCAGCAACCAGCTGCTCATGGTGCTCTTCCAGGTCCTGGTGAGTCTTTATCCTCTTCTACTTCCTGTTTACATCACTTTATCCCCGTCTTCCAGGTCCTGGTGAGATTCACCCTTGACCTGTGTTTGAAACCGTTCCCTATCACAGAAATAGTTCCCTATATAGTGTGTTCACCATTTTGCAGCAGTGTTTGAATTCTCCCCGGTTCTCCGTGGTTTATTTCATCCACTATAAAATACCCACAATGCACATCTCATCTGAGCGTACATACTATGTACCCTACATTTTACTCCCGTCTACCACAATGCAGCACTGTTGGTTTCTTCCCGGAGGAGAAGCAGAATCACCGCAGTCTAAACCAGTCTTTAGCATTTGACTGCAGTATTTTTCTCTCTCTCTCTCTCTCTCTCTCTCTCTCTCTCTCTCTCTCTCTCTATATATATATATATATATATATATATATATATATATATATATATATATATATATATATATATATATATATATATATATATACAGTGAGGAAAATAAGTATTTGAACACCCTGCTATTTTGCAGGTTCTCCCACTTGGAAATCATGGAGGGGTCTGAAATTGTCATCGTAGGTGCATGTCCACTGTGAGAGACATAATCTAAAAACAAAAATCCAGAAATCACAATGTATGATTTTTTAACTATTTATTTGTATGATACAGCTGCAAATAAGTATTTGAACACCTGAGAAAATCAATGTTAATATTTGGTAGAGTAGCCTTTGTTTGCAATTCCAGAGGTCAAACGTTTCCTGTAGTTCTTCACCAGGTTTGCACACACTGCAGGAGGGAGTTTGGCCCACTCCTCCACACAGATCTTCTCTAGATCAGTCAGGTTTCTGGGCTGTCGCTGAGAAACACGGAGTTTGAGCTCCCTCCAAAGATTCTCTATTGGGTTTAGGTCTGGAGACTGGCTAGGCCACGCCAGAACCTTGATATGCTTCTTACAGAGCCACTCCTTGGTTATCCTGGCTGTGTGCTTCGGGTCATTGCCATGTTGGAAGACCCAGCCTCGACCCATCTTCAATGCTCTAACTGAGGGAAGGAGGTTGTTCCCCAAAATCTCGCAATACATGGCCCCGGTCATCCTCTCCTTAATACAGTGCAGTCGCCCTGTCCCATGTGCAGAACCCCCCCCCCCCCCAAAGCATGATGCTACCACCCCCATGCTTCACAGTAGGGATGGTGTTCTTGGGATGGTACTCATCATTCTTCTTCCTCCAAACACGGTTAGTGGAATTATGACCAAAAAGTTCTGTTTTGGTCTCATCTGACCACATGACTTTCTCCCATGATTCCTCTGGATCATCCAAATGATCATTGGCAAACTTAAGACGGCCTTGACATGTGCTGGTTTAAGCAGGGGAACCTTCCGTGCCATGCATGATTTCAAACCGTGACGTCTTAGTGTATTACCAACAGTAACCTTGGAAACGGTGGTCCCAGCTCTTTTCAGGTCATTGACCAGCTCCTCCCGTGTAGTCCTGGGCTGATTTCTCACCTTTCTTAGGATCATTGAGACCCCACGAGGTGAGATCTTGCATGGAGCCCCAGTCCGAGGGAGATTGACAGTCACGTTTAGCTTCTTCCATTTTCTAATGATTGCTCCAACAGTGGACCTTTTTTCACCAAGCTGCTTGTCAATTTCCCCGTAGCCCTTTCCAGCCTTGTGGAGGTGTACAATTTTGACTCTAGTGTCTTTGGACAGCTCTTTGGTCTTGGCCATGTTAGTAGTTGGATTCTTACTGATTGTATGGGGTGGACAGGTGTCTTTATGCAGCTAACGACCTCAAACAGGTGCATCTAATTTAGGATAATAAATGGAGTGGAGGTGGACATTTTAAAGGTAGACTAACAGGTCTTTGAGGGTCAGAATTCTAGCTGACAGGAAACGTTTGACCTCTGGAATTGCAAACAAAGGCTACTCTACCAAATATTAACATTGATTTTCTCAGGTGTTCAAATACTTATTTGCAGCTATATCATACAAATAAATAGTTAAAAAAATCATACATTGTGATTTCTGTTTTTAGATTATGTCTCTCACAGTGGACATGCACCTACGATGACAATTTCAGACCCCTCCATGATTTCCAAGTGGGAGAACCTGCAAAATAGCAGGGTGTTCAAATACTTATTTTCCTCACTGTACACACACACACACACACACACACACACACACACACAGAGCTGTGTTCTGTGTGGAAGTGACATATTTCCGTCTGTTTTTGTCTCTGCAGCAGAGGGATGAAACCCCGACCAACCTGCATGAGGCGGCGTCCGACTGCGTGTGCTCGGCGCTCTATGCCATCGAGAACGTGGACACCCACCTGCCGCTGGCGCTGCAGCTGTTCCAGGGCGTCCTGACGCTGGAGACAGCGTATCACATGGCTGTGGCCCGGGAAGACCTCGACAAGTGAGGAGAAAAACTGCTGTTAACATGTTGTTCAGCCTGGACCACTGTGGATCTCTGTGGACCACTGTGGATCTCTGTGGACCACTGTGGATCACTGTGGATCTCTGTGGATCTCTGTGGACCACTGTGGATCTCTGTGGATCTCTGTGGACCACTGTGGATCTCTGTGGATCACTGTGGATCTCTGTGGATCTCTGTGGATCTCTGTGGACCACTGTGGAATCTCTGTGGATCTCTGTGGATCTCTGTGGACCACTGTGGAATCTCTGTGGACCACTGTGGATCTCTGTGGATCACTGTAAGCGGTCACTTAATGTTCCTTTCTGTCCGCAGAGTGCTGAACTACTGCCGCATCTTCACCGAACTCTGCGAGACGTTTCTGGAGACGACGGTCCGGAGTCCAGGCCAGGGGATGGGAGACCTGCGCACGCTGGAGCTGCTGCTTATCTGTGCAGGACACCCGCAGTACGAGGTAACCAATTACACCCTGTCTGGGTTCTGGTTCTGACCCAGGAGGTTTACCCTCTGATAGTAATCCTGTCTGGGTTCTGGTTCTGACCCAGGTGGTGGAGATCTCCTTTAACTTCTGGTACCGTCTGGGAGAACATCTGTATAAAATCAACGACGCGGCTCTCCACACCATCTTCCGACCGTACATCCAGAGACTCCTGCACTGTTTGGCCCGGCACTGTCAGCTGGACCCGGATCACGTAAGTCACCTGATCCACGCACGCACGCACGCACACACACACACACACACACACACACACACACACACACACACACACACACACCTCTTCACCTGTCACACACACTGTATATGTGTTAGGGCTATGGTAGTATGTGTGTATGGGTTAGGGTAGTATGTGTGTATGGGTTAGGGTAGTATGTGTGTATGGGTTAGGGTAGTATGTGTGTATGGGTTAGGGTAGTATGGGTTAGGGTAGTACGTGTGTATGGTTGTAACTGTGGAAACTATTTCTGTCCATCAGGAGGGGATCCCGGAGGACACGGATGATTTTGGGGAGTTCAGGATGAGAGTCTCAGACCTCGTTAAAGACGTCATTTTCCTGGTTGGATCCATGGAGTGTTTCTCTCAGGTAACTTCAAGTTATTGTCAATTATATTGTTATATTCTACTTTATAAATACTTCCTCCGTTATATTCTACTTTATAAATACTTCCTCCGTTAAATTCTACTTTATAAAGACTTCCTCCATTATATTCTACTTTATAAATACCTTCTCTGTTATATTCTACTTTATAAAGACTTTCTCTGTTATATTCTACTTTATAAATACTTTCTCTGTTATATTCTACTTTTATAAATACTTTCTCAGTTATATTCTACTTTATAAATACTTCCTCAATTATATTCTACTTTATAAATACCTTCTCGGTTATATTCTACTTTATAAAGACTTCCTCCATTATATTCTACTTTATAAATACCTTCTCGGTTATATTCTACTTTATAAAGACTTTCTCTGTTATATTCTACTTTATAAATACCTTCTCGGTTATATTCTACTTTATAAAGACTTTCTCTGTTATATTCTACTTTATAAATACTTTCTCAGTTATCTTCTACTTTATAAATACTTCCTCCATTATATTCTACTTTATAAATACCTTCTCGGTTATATTCTACTTTATAAAGACTTTCTCTGTTATATTCTACTTTATAAAGACTTTCTCAGTTATCTTCTACTTTATAAATACTTCCTCCATTATATTCTACTTTATAAATACCTTCTCGGTTATATTCTACTTTATAAAGACGTTCTCTCTTGTTTTCTCAGTTATATTCTACGTTAAAAGAAGGGAACCCTTCCTGGGAAGTGACGGAAGCTGTTCTCTTCATCATGGCTGCAATCGCTAAAAGTGTTGATCCGTGAGTATCTGAAGATCTAGAATAACATAGAACATGTTGGTCCTCCAGATCTAGAATAATATAGAACATGTTGGTCCTCCAGATCTAGAATAACATAGAAACATGTTGGTCCTCCAGATCTAGAATAATATAGAACATGTTGGTCCTCCAGATCTAGAATAACATAGAACATGTTGGTCCTCCAGATCTAGAAGAACATAGAAACCTGTTGGTGGACATCTAGATCTAGAATAACATAGAAACATGTTGGTGGTCCTCCAGATCTAGAATAATATAGAACATGTTGTCGTTGCTGCTCTGTGTCTGATAATCCCGTCTGGATCTTGTCCCTCCAGAGAGAACAACCCGACCCTGTCTGAGGTCTTGCAGCAGGTGGTTTTGCTCCCAGAAACCGTCCACATGGCGGTTCGCTTCACGAGCATCGAGCTGGTCGGAGAGATGAGCGAAGTCGTGGACAGAAACCCCCGATTCCTCGGTACCACTTCCTGATTTCTGCCTGAGACTGATGTGTTAATGCTTGACTGTTTCTACAGGTTCAGACCTGCACGAGGGTTAACCTGACCATAGAAATGTTAGCTACTTCCTGTTTAGTGATGCTCAGGCGGTAGAAACACGGAGCCTGGAGTCGTTTTTGTTAAACTGCTCGAATCACAAAAGTGAGTGGATATTCCTCGGAGAGCGCCGACCGATCGCACGTTTCCATCACATTTAGGAAGCTGTTTGTTTCTCTACACAGTCTTGCACTTTCATTTCAAATATTCACTTTGAAAATCTTACGAAGAAGTTTCCAATTTTCCATCGCGCTCTTTGAAATTCTCTTCTTCCTGTTGGACTTGTGTGTAGAGATCTACCTGCTGGCAGTTGGTAATGCATCCTCTCTGTACGTGAAGCTTTCTGTTCAATCAATTATTTTGGAATACATTTACATTTTATGCAAAATTGAAATGCAAATGTTATGCAAAAAGCACTCTGGTATCAGCATCATATCAGCAGATATCCATATTCAGGAAACGTAATCAGAACACGGGGGGTGATGGGGCAGTGGATATGACCCATGCCTTTGGTGTGAGAGATCTGAGTTTGATTCCCACTGTGATACATCAACCAATGTGTCCCTGAGCAAGGCACTTAACTCCTAGTTGCTCCAGAGGTGTGTTACCTCTGACATACAGTGAGGAAAATAAGTATTTGAGCACCCTGCTATTTTGCAGGTTCTCCCACTTGGAAATCATGGAGGGGTCTGAAATTGTCATCGTAGGTGCATGTCCACTGTGAGAGACATAATCTAAAAACAAAAATCCAGAAATCACAATGTATGATTTTTTAACTATTTATTTGTATGATATAGCTGCAAATAAGTATTTGAACACCTGTCTATTAGCTAGAATTCTGACCCTCATAGACCTGTTAGTCTGCCTTTAAAATGTCCACCTCCCCTCCATTTATTATCCTAAATTAGATGCACTTGTTTGAGGTTGTTAGCTGCATAAAGACACCTGTCCACCCCATACAATCAGTAAGAATCCAACTACTAACATGGCCAAGACCAAAGAGCTGTCCAAAGACACTAGCGTCAAAATTGTACACCTCCACAAGGCTGGAAAGGGCTACGGGGAAATTGCCAAGCAGCTTGGTGAAAAAAGGTCCACTGTTGGAGCAATCATTAGAAAATGGAAGAAGCTAAACATGACTGTCAATCTCCCTCGGACTGGGGCTCCATGCAAGATCTCACCTCGTGGGGTCTCAATGATCCTAAGAAAGGTGAGAAATCAGCCCAGGACTACACGGGAGGAGCTGGTCAATGACCTGAAAAGAGCTGGGACCACCGTTTCCAAGGTTACTGTTGGTAATACACTAAGACGTCACGGTTTGAAATCATGCATGGCACGGAAGGTTCCCCTGCTTAAACCAGCACATGTCAAGGCCCGTCTTAAGTTTGCCAATGACCATTTGGATGATCCAGAGGAGTCATGGGAGAAAGTCATGTGGTCAGATGAGACCAAAATAGAACTTTTTGGTCATAATTCCACTAACCGTGTTTGGAGGAAGAAGAATGATGAGTACCATCCCAAGAACACCATCCCTACTGTGAAGCATGGGGGTGGTAGCATCATGCTTTGGGGGGGGTTTTCTGCACATGGGACAGGGCGACTGCACTGTATTAAGGAGAGGATGACCGGGGCCATGTATTGCGAGATTTTGGGGAACAACCTCCTTCCCTCAGTTAGAGCATTGAAGATGGGTCGAGGCTGGGTCTTCCAACATGACAATGACCCGAAGCACACAGCCAGGATAACCAAGGAGT
>CM042331.1:32732566-32755066 GCA_023566125.1 Zingel zingel | reverse complement strand
GACACACAGGCACACATCTGGCCCACAGGCACACATCTGGCCTACAGACACACAGGCACACCAATGTCCCACAGGAACACATCTGGCCTACAGGCCACAACATCTGGCCTACAGGCACATCTGCCTACAGACACACACGGGCACACATCTGGCCCACGGGCACACATCTAGCCTATAGGCCACAACATCTGGCCTACAGAGACACATCTGGCCTACGGGCACATCTGGCCTACAGACACACACAGGCACACATCTGGCCCACGGGCACACATTTGGCCTACAGGCACACATCTGGCCTGGCCTGTCCTGTCCCTCCCCAGGCCTGTCCTGTCCCTCCCCAGGCCTGTCCTGTTCTCTCAGTGGGAGCAGAGGGACTGAACGGTTAATTCCACCTAACATGCCTTCATCATACACTGGTAACCCATAGCAACAAGGTGTTCACTCATAGCAACAAGGTGTTCACTCATAGCAACACGGTGGTCACTCATAACAACAAGGTGTTCACTCATAGCAACAAGGTGTTCACTCATAGCAACAAGGTGTTCACTCATAGCAACACGGTGGTCACTCATAACAAGGTGGTCACCCATAGCAACAAGGTTTTTTACTACGATGTGACCACAGTGTGTGATGGAACGTTAATTTGTAATATTTTACTAATTTAGCGGCCGGCAGGCTGTATTTACAGCTAACCCTGGAGCGGTAAAGTCTCTTTAAAGTGGCTGCAACACTCCCAGAATGCACTGCTTCCAGGAGTGTCCGCTGTCTGTCCACAGGTAAATAATAAGGTGTGTGTTGTGTTTCAGACGTTCTGTCGCTGGTTAGAAAACGCTCTGAAAGGGTTACCCAAGGAGACGTCTGGAGGAGCCGTGACCGTCACTCACAAACAGCTGACGGACTTCCACAAGCAGGTCACCAGGTGAGATCACACCTGCTGACACACCTGAGACACACTGTACACACTGTACACAAACATGAACAGCAGACTGTGTGACTCTCAGAAGTCTTTAGATGCGGCCATGTTTACACTACGGTTGCACCATATGTGATAACTATTGAATATAGAATATCTAGACACATCTAGATAATATATGTGAATATCTATTATGAATATCTAGGTAAAGAGAACTTGTGATAAATAATCAGATATTAAAGTGTTCTCAGTTCGGATAAAAGACATCAAACTGAGTTTAAACTGATGACAGCAAATAATTTCTGTCTTTTATTGAACAAATTGAACATGAATATAATATAAAAAAGTGACAGTTACATTCTAATCCATTAATCTCTGCAGGATTAGAAAGCAGTTTAGCGTACGCAGTTAATAAAAAGACAGCTGTGAGTCATCAGAAATATTTAGGATCTCTGACAGTTTGAGACTTGTTGAGACTAAATCAGACGCAGAGAAACTAGAATCTCCACAGCCAGTTGAGACAAATAAACTCTCCTGACTATACCGGACTTTACCTGACTATACCGGAGTTTACCTGACTATACCTGACTATACCGGAGTTTACCTGACTATACCGGAGTTTACCTGACTATACCGGACTATACCTGACTATACCGGAGTTTACCTGACTATACCGGAGTTTACCTGACTATACCGGAGTTTACCTGACTATACCGGAGTTTACCTGACTATACCGGAGTTTACCTGACTATACCGGAGTTTACCTGACTATACCGGAGTTTACCTGACTATACCTGACTATACCGGAGTTTACCTGACTATACCGGAGTTTACCGGAGTTTACCTGACTATACTGGAGTTTACCTGACTATACTGGAGTTTACCTGACTATACTGGAGTTTACCTGACTATACTGGAGTTTACCTGACTATACCGGAGTTTACCTGACTATACCGGAGTTTACCTGACTATACCGGAGTTTACCTGACTATACCTGACTATACCGGAGTTTACCTGACTATACCGGAGTTTACCTGACTATACCGGAGTTTACCTGACTATACCGGAGTTTACCTGACTATACCTGACTATACCGGAGTTTACCTGACTATACCTGACTATACCGGAGTTTACCTGACTATACCGGAGTTTACCTGACTATACCGGAGTTTACCTGACTATACCTGACTTTACCTGACTATACTTGACTTTACCTGACTTTACCTGACTTTACCGGAGTATACCTGACTTTACCGGAGTATACCTGACTTTCCCTGACTTTACCGGAGTATACCTGAGTATACCGGAGTACACCGGAGTATACCGGACTTTACCTGAGCTGACCCAGACTTTATAGAGAAGACTTGTCTAAACTCTGCTGAGTGGAATCAGTCCCAAATCCTCCCAGTTAGAGAGATGATCTAACATATTCTTATTAAATCCTCCCAGTTAGAGAGGAGATGATCTAACATATTCGTATTAATCCTCCCAGTTAGAGAGGAGATGATCTAACATATTCTTTATAAAACCTCCCAGTTAGAGGGGAAATGATCTAACATATTCTTTATAAAACCTCCCTGTTAGAGAGGAGATGATCTAACATATTCTTTATAAAACCTCCCAGTTAGAGGGGAAATGATCTAACATATTCTTTATAAAACCTCCCAGTTAGAGGGGAAATGATCTAACATATTCTTTATAAAACCTCCCAGTTAGAGAGGAAATGATCTAACATATTCTTTATAAAACCTCCCAGTTAGAGAGGAAATGATCTAACATATTCTTTATAAAACCTCCCAGTTAGAGAGGAGATGATCTAACATATTCTTTATAAAAAACACCGTCCACATTTTATTCTAAACTTAATCATTTTCAGCCTGTAGGAGGTTGTTCTGCCAGATATTCCATCAATTATCCGGTACCTGAACCGATCCAGACTAATGTTTCTTCTTCTTCAGTGCTGAGGAGTGTAAGCAGGTGTGTTGGGCCATCAGAGAGTTCACCAGACTGTTCCGATAGCTGCGCTTCACACAACACCAGGTAACTATTTATACACAGGTAACTATTTATACACAGGTAACTATTTATATACATGTTGAGTTGACTTGAGTACTATGTGCACATGTGCTGCTATTGAGTGCTGCTAGTGATTATGTGGAGATGATGTTAATTTGCCAACCCGTTTTTGTTTTATGTTGTCTGTTTTTGCTGTATATTTTAAATATGGAACTTTTGTGCTGCTGTCTTGGCCAGGACTCCCTTGAAAAAGAGATTCTGAATCTCAATGGGATTATTCCTGGTTAAATAAAGGTTAAATTAAAAAAAAAAAGAAAAAAAAAGTTAACTATCTATACTATATACTTACACTACCGGTCAAAAGTTTGGGGTCACAGCAGCTGAGATCAGTTGCATTGTTTTAATCAGGGCAGCAGTTTTTACATTATGTGTTTACATAATAATGTAATCTGAAATATATACATATGTACATAATGTTAAAAGGGTTCTTGACTGTTGTAGAAAGAAGTGGCTGATCTTTAATGCAATATCTACATTACCCATTATCAGCAACCAACTCATTCTGTTCACTAATCTGAAATCATTTTAAAAGGCTAACTGAGGAAACATTGAGAACCCTTTTGACATTTTGGAATCACGTGATATATACTTCATACTATATTAAAAAGCTTAAATGTGACTTGTTGAAACCCTGACGGAGGGAACGATAAACTCGACTCCCGAATCATTCAGGACTTTAAGATGTTAAAATGTTTTTAGCAGAATGAGCTGCAGACAGACCAGTAAAATATTCTGATAGTTTCTAGTAAAATATTCTGATAGTTTCTAGTAAAATATTCTGATAGTTTCTAGTAAAATATTCTGATAGTTTCTAGTAAAATATTCTTAGTTTCAGTTTGACGGTTTAAGAGGAACTGATGTTTTGTCGAGTTTATAGAAATATTAGGAGATTTTTCACTCGTTTGTCTGCAGCTGATTCTGATAGAAACACGCCGAGTCGTATCTGATAGAAACGGGCCGAGTCGTATCCGATAGAAACACGCCGAGTCGTATCCGATAGAAACGGGCCGAGTCGTATCGGATAGAAACGGGCCGAGTCGTATCGGATAGAAACGGGCCGAGTCGTATCGGATAGAAACGGGCCGAGTCGTATCTGATAGAAACGGGCCGAGTCGTATCTGATAGAAACGGGCCGAGTCGTATCTGATAGAAACGGGCCGAGTCGTATCTGATAGAAACGGGCCGAGTCGTATCGGATAGAAACGGGCCGAGTCGTATCGGATAGAAACGGGCCGAGTCGTATCGGATAGAAACGGGCCGAGTCGTATCGGATAGAAACGGGCCGAGTCGTATCGGATAGAAACGGGCCGAGTCGTATCGGATAGAAACGGGCCGAGTCGTATCGGATAGAAACGGGCCGAGTCGTATCTGATAGAAACGGGCCGAGTCGTATCGGATAGAAACGGGCCGAGTCGTATCTGATAGAAACGGGCCGAGTCGTATCTGATAGAAACACACTCTCTTCTCTTCTTCTGCAGGTTAAATCTTTTGTTGACCAACATTCAGAGGTGACGGCAAAAAGCTGCGAGTGCAGACGAGGATCCAAAGGGACGACAGGAAGAGGAGGAGGAAGAGGAGGAGGAAGAGGAAGAGGAGGGACTTTGAATGTGAAACGGGACAAATCACTCTGCAGGACTGACGGAGCGAGCTGATTGGACAGACTGAGTCCTCCACCTGCAGCAGGTGTGGGGGGGCGGGTCCAGCGGGGGGGCGGGGTCAGGACGAGTTCACTCAGTGAACCAATCAGAGGATGTGCCTGGCCAACAGTTTTTAAGAGAAGATTTATTTTTGGGACTTTGGTCGTGATGTTTTCTGTCCGTGCCATACAAAGAGCCAAAAGATTTCCCATGATGCACTGGGCTGAGCGGCTGCCTGTGGAGGCTCGATGCTGGAGGATTTGGCGTCACCTTTGACCTTTTTAACTTTGGTTGACTTTTAGTTGTTTTTCCACAAAGTGAGACAGAGTGAACTCTGGGTAATGAGACGGAGAGACTGACACCATGACATCATCGGTGATGTAGCCTTGTTGTAAACAATAAAAAACGACTGAAACAACCACACGTAGCAGCTGAGTCTCTGGGGTATCAGGGTAACAGCTGAGTCTCTGGGGGTATCAGGGTAACAGCTGAGTCTCTGGGGTATCAGGGTAACAGCTGAGTCTCTGGGGGTATCAGGGTAACAGGCTGAGTCTCTGGGGGTATCAGGGTAACAGACTCAGTCTCTGGGGTATCTCTGGGGTATCAGGGTAACAGCTGAGTCTCTGGGGTATCAGGGTAACAGACTCAGTCTCTGGGGTATCAGGGTAACAGCTGAGTCTCTGGGGTATCTAGGGTTATCAGGGTAACAGTTGAGTCTCGGGTTATCAGGGGGTATCAGGGTAACAGCTGAGTCTCTGGGGTATCTAGTGTTATCAGGGTAACAGCTGAGTCTCTGAGGGTATCAGGGTAACAGCTGAGTCTCTGGGGTATCTAGTGTTATCAGGGTAACAGCTGAGTCTCTGGGGTATCAGGGTAACAGACTCAGTCTCTGGGGTATCAGGGTAACAGCTGAGTCTCTGGGAGTATCAGGGGAACAGCTGAGTCTGGGGTATCTAGGGTTATCAGGGTAACAGACTGAGTCTCTGGGGGTATCAGGGTAACAAGCTGAGTCTCTGGGGTATCAGGGGGTTTCAGGGTAAAAGCTGAGTCTCTGGGGGTATCAGGGTAACAAGCTGAGTCTCTAAGGGTATCATGGTAACAGCTGAGTCTATGGGGGTATCAGGGTAACAGACAGTCTCTGGGGGTATCAGGGTAACAGCTGAGTCTATGGGGGTATCAGGGTAACAGTTGAGTCTATGGGGGTATCAGGGTAACAGTTGAGTCTATGGGGCTATCAGGGTAACAGACTGAGTCTCTGGGGTATCAGGGTAACAGACTGAGTCTCTGGGGTATCAGGGTAACAGCTGAGTCTCTGGGGGTATCAGGGTAACAGACAGTCTCTGGGGGTATCAGGGTAACAAGCTGAGTCTCTAAGGGTATCATGGTAACAGCTGAGTCTATGGGGGTATCAGGGTAACAGCTGAGTCTATGGGGGTATCAGGGTAACAGTTGAGTCTATGGGGGTATCAGGGTAACAGTTGAGTCTCTGGGGGTATCAGGGTAACAGACTGAGTCTCTGGGGTATCTGGGGGTATCAAGGTAACAGCTGAGTCTGGGGGTATCAGGGTAACAGCTGAGTCTGGGGGTATCAGGGTAACAGCTGAGTCTCTGGGGGTATCATGGTAACAGGCTGAATTAAAATATCACGAAGCACGTCAAGCTTGAGCTACCACCTACGAGCTAATTAACGTGACTCAGATTGCTGCTAGCCACTAGCATGCTACAGAGTGCTACTCTGCGACCTGTTGATGTAACCAAATCCCAAAAAAATTACAACAACTCTTGCGAAATGGGTGGCAAGTAACTGCAGACCTGTCAGCATTGTAGAGGACTCGGGTCTTAAAGACGTTCTACGGTTGGCGTGTTTTGACCCTTCTGGTTGGCGTGGGGGGGGACAGCAGCCCCACACAGCCTGTATGACACAGAGAAAGCAGCCACACACACACACACACACACACACACACACACACACACACACACACACACACACACACACACACACACACACACACACACACACACACACACACACACACACACACACACACACACACACACACACACACACACACACACACACACACACACACACACACACACACACACACCGGACACACACACCCTGTACTCCACGGAGAAAGCAGCCACACTGGAACTGCTGCAAACGCTGTCTGATTAAGCGCTGATCTCTGGACCTCAGGGAGGAATCATCATTATTTAGGAGTTACTGAACACCAGACTGACTCTGGTAAGGAGAGGGAGTTTTAGTTACTTTTGTTTACAGTAAATAAATAATTACGAATCTTAAAATCAAGTTCATAAAGTCACTTTCTTTGCATTCATTTGATTCCCAATCAAGACCCTCTGGTAAGAATGGCTTTCCATCGTTAATATGGACTTAAAAACTGTTCTGAAATGCAAAATAATAGAATTTTAATCAAGTGATTAAAATATGCGATTAATCGCGATTAACTAGAAATTCAGCGATTAATCGCAATTAAAAAAAATAATTTAGCCTAATATATGTTATAATATATATATATATATATATATATATATATATATATATATATATATATATATATATATATATATAATATATATATATTATAATATATATATTATATATATATATAAATTATATATATAATTAATCCTGATCCAGGTTTATATATTATATATAATATATATATATAATATATATATATATATATATATATATATATATATATATATATATATATATATATATATATATATATATATCAGAACATTGTGTGTTAATCTGTCGAACACATTTTAATGTTTCTTGTAGCGTTGCAACTGTTGATTATTTTCATTATCAGTTAATCTGATTTATATTCAATCAATTAGTCAAAATCAATTCAATTAGTTTAAAAAATGACGACGTGGTGACGAGAAGTATTACTAAATAACGCTCAAATGTTACACATCTCCGACCCAGAAGATATGTTTTCACCTTTTGGTTCATAGATTCATAGTATTTACACACAATACTATAATACTGCGTATTTCCCAGTAAGTAAAAGAGTAAAAAGTAAAGCTGCTGTATGAAAGAATACTGCGGCTGTTTATTGAAATCCTGAACACAGATGTTAAAGGACAGACCTGGAAGTCTTAATATTAATAAACTTGTTTTAGATCAAACTCCCAGAACAAACTCCCACGTTATTCTGAACTTCAGAGTTTTAATGTGTAGTCGTGTTCAAGAGAAGAACCGAGGAGTCACACAGCTACACAGATACATACGTATTTACGTTTATATTTATATATATTTATATATATATATATATATATATATATATATATATATATATATATATATATATATATATATATACATATATACATATACATATATACACACATACATATACATATATACACACATACATATATATATATATATATATATATATATATATCCTGTCAATCAGTAAAAGTCCTGCAGCTGATGATGATGAAGGTGAGTATGGTGAGTGTTCAGGGCCCCTGGATGGTGCGTTCAGGGCCCGGCGGCGGCCCAGGGCCCCTGGATGGTGTGTTCAGGGCCCGGCGGCGGCCCAGGGCCCCTGGATGTGCTGGCTCTGCAGCAGCCTCTGTAGCTCCTTGAACTGCTCCACGGTCTGGTCCTTGACATCGGGGTTAGAGATCTGCAGACGGATGCTGTCGGTGGACCAGCTCAGCTCTCCCGAGAACATCTCCGTCAGGATCCGGGCCACCACCGGCACCACCTGGGCACAACCAGAACCAGGTTAAACCAGGACCAGGTTAAACCAGAACCAGGTTAAACCAGGACCACGTTCAGCCAGACAACACGTAGCAACCTGTTTATTTAAACTGAAATGGGGGGGTGTTGAACACCCGGCTGATTGGCTCTCTGCTCTGCCAGACTCTAGCTGACAGCCAATCAGCAGAGACGTGTCTGCAGACAGCCAATCAGCAGAGACGTGTCTGCTGACAGCCAATCAGCAGAGTTTTCTACGTTTAGTCGGCGGCTTAACCGGAAACAAAAAGAAGCTCAAAGAGAAGCTCGCTACTTATTACTTAATAATCCCAAATATAACGACGATAATCAGACCCAAAACACAAGCTGTCCTCAGCTCGAGGAGGAGATGAGGAGAGGAGGAAGAGGAGATGAGGAAGAGGAGGGGAGGAAGAGGAGATGAGGAAGAGGAAGAGGAGATGAGGAAGAGGAGAGGAGGAAGAGGAGAGGAGGAAGAGTGCTCTTCTTCTGTGTTTTACGACCTGCACGATGATGAGCTTCTTCTCTTTGGGTTTCTTGTCGGGCCAATCCTCTCCGAAGCAGAAGAAGATGTCGAAGGGGGGCGGGCTCTCAGCTTCCCCTCGGTGGAACAGGATCAGCCCTGAGGACAGAGGACACCAAGACCATTAGACCTCATGGGACAGGATCAGCCCTGAGGACAGAGGACACCAAGACCATTAGACCTCATGGGACAGGATCAGCCCTGAGGACAGAGGACACCAAGACCATTAGACCTCATGGGACAGGATCAGCCCTGAGGACAGAGGACACATTTACATTCAAGGATGTAACTATGTTCGTGGTAAATTAATGTGGATTATCTTCTGGATTAATGGAGGAGTTGTTTGGTCTCTAAAACCTGGATCAGGATCAGGATTAGAACAGAGTGTTAGATTGTTAGATTATTGGAACAGTTGGAGATTAATGTAACAGTTGATATTTAATGGATGGATGTGTGCAGCTGTGTGAAGGCGATTTCGGGCTCAGTGATTGGTCACCTTGCAGAAAGTCGTTGAGGCTGAACACTTTGATCTTCTTCTCGCGCTCCATGGGGTTTGGGCCTGCGTGCTCGGACACCCCCGGGCCGGACCAGAACACCTTGCACTGGCAGAGGCGCACGGCGTAGATGTCCTGCTGCCAGATCTCCAGGATCAGGCCGCGCTCCATGACGTCCAGCAGGGCGTCTGTGTAGAACTTCTGCTTGTGGTTCTGGAGCTCGGCGGTGCCGGGGAAGCGGACCTGCTGCAGGCTGACGGGTCCGAGCAGGTCCACCTGGTCCGGGCTCGGCTCCAGCAGCCCGAAGAACAGCCGGCAGCCCTGGGGGTTACTGACGGTCAGGCAGCCCATGGGCCGGCCGCGGTACTGGAACTTCAGCTCCAGGTCTGTCACTACGGCAACACACAGGTACTGCAGCTGTTACTACGGCAACACACAGGTACTGTTACTACGGCAACACATTTACTTAATGTTACACGTTAATGTGTTTACATGCTTTAATAATCCAAAGAAACTGTATTTCCTCATCCTGTCTGAATATTCCTGTATTCACGCCTGTCTCTTTAAGAAAAAGCCCAGTCTGCTCTGATTGGTCAGCGTATCCCGGTCTTCAGCAGCTGCGCTCAGTCGGGGAATGACTGTAACGGCTCTTTCTACCCAGAAATAGTTTAGCTGTGACATCACAGCGTACAAAAGTCCTGCAATACTCTGTGTACTCTGATACTCTGTGATACTTTCACTGTATTCATGTATTCCTTGGTTAGTTTGTGTTGTGGGACTTTCTTTAGCGTTGAGCAAAATAAACAGTCTGTGCTAGCTGCTAGTGAAGGCTAACGTTAGCCCTTAGCTGGGACGTAATCACAACACACCGCGCCATTCAGGAGTCAAGTCTCTACGGAGTACGCTTTGTTTCCTGCCTGCAGACTGTAAATGGGAAACGGTCTAGCTGAGCCCAGCAGTCCTCAGGGTGTCAAACCCCCGACCCTACAACTAACGGACGACAAACTGGACCCCTGGAGACACTTCCTGTTCTCCATGACTCCAGTTACCTAAATCCTCAACTTTCCCTACTTCCTGTCTTAGTGGTAAGCTAGGCTAACAGTTCCCCCTGCTTCCTGTCTTAGTGCTAAGCTAGGCTAACAGTTCCCCCTGCTTCCTGTCTTAGTGCTAAGCTAGGCTAACAGTTCACCCTGCTTCCTGTGTTCATGCTGAGCTAGGCTAACAGTTCCCAATGCTTCCTGTGTTCATGCTAAGCTAGGCTAACTTTCCCAATGCCTCCTGTCTTCATGCTGAGCTAGGCTAACAGTTCACCCTGCTTCCTGTCTTCATGCTAAGCTAGGCTAACAGTTCACCCTGCTTCCTGTGTTCATGCTGAGCTAGGCTAACAGTTCCCAATGCTTCCTGTCTTCGTGCTAAGCTAGGCTAACAGTTACTCACGCGGGACGCTGCTCAGCAGGTCGTACTTGCAGTGCGTTTGGTTCTGGACGTCCTCCATGCTGCTGGCCTCCATGGGGGCGGGGCCAGGGGGGGCGGACTCAGCCGGGGGGGGCAGAGAGACGAAGCTCTGCCCACCCCCCACCCCACCCTGAGCCTGGAGGTCAGGGGTCACAGGGAGGCCGGGGGTCACGGGACCAAACGTCCCGTCGGAGGACAGACTGAAGGGACGGACGTCTGTGTGGGCCGCGAAGCTGAAGGAGGGGGGGTCGCTGGGCCGGGGGTCTGGGGGGACATGACATCATCACATGACACAGGAACCCAGGGTTCTACGGGGTAAAGTTCAGATTTAACGCCACTCAGGATGCCAACTTGTCGACCGTGTAACGGAGAATCAGCGTGGATTCAAAGAAGAGAAGTATTTACCAAGTAACGCTACCTGGGTTTAATTAAACATTTTACTGAAGTGTGTTTGTACTCAAACAACATGAAATTAATAACATATTTGTCATAATCACGGTTATTTTGGTTAATATTGAAATCAGGATTATTTAATCATTTACTGATTGTCTTTTGAAAAGATGTTGCACTCAGACAAATCTGCAAAACCTAATTAAACCTAAATAAACCTAATTAAACCTAAATAAAACTAATTAAACCTAATTAAACTAGTGCTGTCAAACGATTAAAATAGTTAACTCTCAATTAATCACAATCACACTTTTTTATCTAAATCCTTGATTTCGTTTTGGCCCATTTCTTCTCATTTTAATGCTCTTATCAACATGGAAAAGAAGATCGGCTTGCTTTATGCAAATGTTTTTTTAAGTTTGTTCTTAGTTGTGGTATCCATGTGCTTCTGTCTGAAGCATAGACTGTTAATATTAATATACAGTCTAAGGTCTGAAGTCATCCATTGTCGCCTGGCTTTGACGAGGGGGCGGAGAATTGGCATCAGCTGTCTGCTTGACCATCAGCTGTCTGCTTGACCATCAGCTGTCTGCTTGGCCATCAGCTGTCTGCTTGACCATCAGCCGTGTGCTTGGTCATCAGCTGTCTGCTCGGCCATCAGCTGTCTGCTCGGCCATCAGCTGTGCGCTCGGCCATCAGCTCTGTGCTCGGCCATAAGCTCTGTGCTCGGCCATCAGCTGTGTGCTCGGCCATCAGCTGTCTGCTCGGCCATCAGCTGTCTGCTCGGCCATCAGCTGTGTGCTCGGCCATCAGCTGTGTGCCTGGCCATCAGCCGTGTGCTTGGCCATCAGCCGTGTGCTTGGCCATCAGCTGTGTGCTTGGCCATCAGCTGTGTTCTTGGCCATCAGCTTTGTGCCTGGTATCAAGTGGTATTTCAGACTGGACGTGCTGCAATGATAGCTCAGTTCACAACGACCAAACACACAGATCAATTTTGTCTTGTCATTGGAACCATTTGGCAACTTTTTAAAAGTAAACTTTCCATTCAGAATATTATTGGCATCCATTTGGGCGTCTCATGCTCGCCATCCACTCAAAACGTAACGTTAGCCTACTACTCTCTGGTGTACACATGTGCGGCGTGCCTGTTGTTGTGTTTCCGGTCTAGCTAGATCCGGTGTCGTGTTGTAGTTTTTCTAACGTTACTAGTTGTTGCAACAGCACGTGAAAAAAACGACAAAGTTTGCTAGGCCAAAAAGAACGTTAATCTCGTGATAAAAAAATGTACGCCGTTAATAACGCGTTTAACTGACAGCATTAATTAAACCTAATTAAAATTACTGTTTTAATGATCGGTAGGAGCTGAAATCGTAATCCGGATTAAGATTTAGATGAATTGCCCAGCGCCATGACACCGGTGGAAGGAGCCGCAACATTTGGCTTACAGGCTGTTTCCATGGAGACGGTGAACTAAACTTTGGACTTACTGATTGTGAGCTCCATCAGATTCGGCATCTGAGAATAAAACACATTGTTGTGGTCAGTCAGCTGATAAAAGGAGACGTGAGTTTATATGTTTCACACATTGTGTTCCTCACCTCCTCATCATCCTCATCCGCTCCGTCTGAAACAGGAAACACGGTCAATACACAATATTAAATCATACAGATACACAGACACACACAGTATCTCACAACAGTGAGTACACGCCTCACATTTTAGTAAATATTTCATTATATCTTTTAATGGGACAACACTGAAGAAATTACACTTTGCTCCAATGAGAAGTATGAAGAGTACAGCGTGTATAACAGTGTAAAGTATGAAGTGTACAGCTTGTATAACAGGGTAAAGTATGAAGTGTACAGCTTGTATAACAGGGTAAAGTATGAACTGTACAGCTTGTATAACAGTGTAAAGTATGAAGGGTACAGCTTGTATAACAGGGTAAAGTATGAAGTGTACAGCTTGTATAACAGTGTAAAGTATGAAGTGTACAGCTTGTATAACAGTGTAAAGTATGAAGTGTACAGCTTGTATAACAGTGTAAAGTATGAAGTGTACAGCTTGTATAACAGTGTAAAGTATGAAGTGTACAGCTTGTATAACAGTGTAAAGTATGAAGGGTACAGCTTGTATAACAGGGTAAAGTATGAAGTGTACAGCTTGTATAACAGTGTAAAGTATGAAGTGTACAGCTTGTATAACAGGGTAAAGTATGAAGTGTACAGCTTGTATAACAGTGTAAAGTATGAAGGGTACAGCTTGTATAACAGGGTAAAGTATGAAGGGTGCAGCTTGTATAACAGGGTAAAGTATGAAGGGTACAGCTTGTATAACAGGGTAAAGTATGAAGTGTCCAGCTTGTATAACAGGGTAAAGTATGAAGTGTCCAGCTTGTATAACAGGGTAAAGTATAAAGGGTACAGCTTGTATAACAGGGTAAATGTGCTGTCCCCTCAAAATAACTCAACACAGCCATTAATGTCTAAACTGCTGGCAACTAAAGTCAGTCCACCCCTATGTTAGATTCCCATAGAGGCAGGCAGACTTTTATTTTGAAAGGCCAGTTATTTCATGGATCCGGGATACTATGCATCCTGATAAAGTTCCCTTGGCCCCCACATCATCACATACCCTTCACCATACCCCCACATCATCACATCCCCTTCACCATACCCCCACATCATCACATCCCCTTCACCATACCCCCACATCATCACATCCCCTTCACCATACCCCCACATCATCACATACCCTTATACCCGTTTATATAGTGTATATATATATCTCACCTGTGTGAAGTGATGAATATACAGGTAAACCTACCGTTTATATGGTATATATATATCTCACCTGTGTGAAGTGATGCATATACAGGTAAACCTACTGTTTATATGGTATATATATCTCACCTGTGTTCCCGCTCTGCTCACAGACCTCGTAGATCTTGTAGGGCTGGACCGGTGTTTCTTTGGTGCCGTCGTATTTCAGCTGAAACTCTCTGCTTTTGTTCAGAGCGCAGCGGAGGTTAGCTTTCCACTTGGCAGGGTCAGGTTCATCCACGCCATCCTGGTACTTCCCCGTCTCCACGGCCCACGCCTGCAGACACAGAGAGAGACAGGTTCATATACTGTCTCTCTCTTTCTCTGTCTGTCTCTCTCTCTCTCTCTGTCTGCATGTCTCTCTGTCTCCCTGTCTGTCTGTCTGTCTCTCTCTCTCTCCCTCTCTCTCTGTCTGCCTGTCTCTGTCTCTCTGTCTGCCTGTCTGTGTCTGCCTGTCTCTCTGTCTGTCTGTGTCTCTGTCTGTCTGTCTGCCTGCCTGTCTTTCTGTGTCTCTGTGTCTCCACGGACCATGCCTGCAGACACCGAGAGAGAGACGGGTTCATATACTGTCTCTCTCTCTCTGTCTGCCTGCCTGTCTCTCTGTCTGTCTGTCTGTCTGCCTCTCTCTCTGTCTGTCTGCCTGCCTGTCTGTCTCTGTCTCTCTGTCTGTCTCTGTCTGTCTGTCTACCTGCCTGTCTGTGTCTCTGCCTGTCTGTGGAGTGGGAAGCTGTTTGGATCTGTGGTTCTGGAGAACGCTCTGGTCCAGAGCAGGCATGTTTCAGACTGCACTGTACTGTCTAAAGAAATAAGAATAACTGTGTATATACACACACACACACACACACACACACACACACACACCCCTAAAGGATTATTAGGAACACCATACTAATACCGTGTTTGACCCTATCCTATCAATATGGGCCAACATTTCTAGAGAATGCTTCCAGCACCTTGTTGAATCAATGCCACGAAGAATTAAGGCAGCACTGAAGGTGAAATGGGTTCCCAACACCATTACACCCCCACCACCAGCAGCCTGCCCAGTGGTAACAAGGCATGACGGGTCCCCCACACCATTACACCACCACCACCAGCAGCCTGCCCAGTGGTAACAAGGCATGATGGGTCCCCCACACCATTACACCCCCACCACCAGCAGCAGCCTGCCCAGTGGTAACAAGGCATGATGGGTCCCCCACACCATTACACCCCCACCACCAGCAGCAGCCTGCCCAGTGGTAACAAGGCATGATGGGTCCCCCACACCATTACATCCCCACCACCACCAGCCTGCCCAGTGGTAACAAGGCATGATGGGTCCCCCACACCATTACACCCCCACCACCAGCAGCAGCCTGCCCAGTGGTAACAAGGCATGATGGTCCCCCACACCATTACATCCCCACCACCACCAGCCTGCCCAGTGGTAACAAGGCATGATGGATCCCCCACACCATTACACCCCCACCACCACCAGCAGCCTGCCCAGTGATAACAAGGCATGATGGATCCCCCACACCATTACACCCCCACCACCACCAGCAGCCTGCCCAGTGATAACAAGGCATGACAGTCCCCCACACCATTACACCACCAGCAGCAGCCTGCCCAGTGGTAACAAGGCATGATGGATCCCCCACACCATTACACCACCACCAGCAGCAGCCTGCCCAGTGGTAACAAGGCATGACGGATCCCCCACACCATTACACCCCCACCAGCAGCAGCCTGCCCAGTGGTAACAAGGCATGACGGATCCCCCACACCACTACACCCCCACCAGCAGCAGCCTGCCCAGTGGTAACAAGGCATGACGGATCCCCCACACCATTACACCACCAGCAGCAGCCTGCCCAGTGGCAACAAGGCATGACTGACCTTGAAGATGGTGTGTTCCTCGTCTGCGGCCTGCGAGTGGCGTGTGGCGTGTTTCCAGGGGATCTGGAAGAGGCGGTGGTCTGGACTGATCCACTGCAGACCGGGATACCTGCCGCTGTTCACCTGGGTCAGCAGCCAGGGCTTCAGACGGATCCTCCGGGGCTGCACGCTCATACTGGCAGGGGGAGGGGTAGGGTACACTGGGAGGGTACTGGGTACACTGGGAGGGGGAGGGTACTGGGTACACTGGAAGGGGTAGGTTACACTGGTTGGGGGAGGATACTGGGTACACTGGGAGGGGGAGGGTACTGGGTACACTGGAATGGGTAGGTTATGGTACACTGAGAGGAGTAGGTTAGGGTACACTGGGAGGGTAGGTTAGGGTACACTGGGAGTGGTAGGGTACTGGGTACACTGGGAGCAGTAGGTTAGGGTACACTGGGAGGGGTAGGGTACACTGGGAGGGGTAGGTTAGGGTACACTGGGAGGGGTAGGTTAGGGTACACTGGGAGGAGTAGGTTAGCGTACACTGGGAGGGGTAGGGTAGGGTACATTGGGTACACTGGGAAACCTGGATGAGGCGTGGTAACCTTAAAGTGAGTAGTAAAGAGGTATTTATTTAGTACCGGACTGTTATTGTAGTAAAGATATTTATAGATATGTTTAATACTTTAAATGTCATCAAACAATCTGTAAATGTGAGAGAAACTGAGAGGTGTGAGTGTGTACTGAGACGTGTGAGCGTGTACTGAGACGTGTGAGCGTGTACTGAGACGTCTGAGCGTGTACTGAGACGTGTGAGTGTGTACTGAGACGTGTGAGCGTATACTGAGAGTGTGAGCGTGTACTGAGACGTGTGAGCGTGTACTGAGACGTGTGAGCGTGTACTGAGACGTGTGAATGTGTACTGAGATGTGCGAGTGTGTACTGAGACGTGTAAACGTGTACTGAGACGTGTGAGTGTGTACTGAGAGTGTGTACTGAGACGTGTGAGCGTGTACTGAGACGTGTGAGCGTGTACTGAGACGTGTGAGCGTGTACTGAGACGTGTGAGCGTGTACTGAGACGTGTACTGAGATGTGTGAGCGTGTACTGAGACATGTGAGCGTGTACTGAGACGTGTGAGCGTGTACTGAGACGTCTGAGTGTGTACTGAGACGTGTACTGAGACATGTGAGCGTGTACTGAGACGTGTGAGCGTGTACTGAGACGTGTGAGACGTGTGAGTGTGTACTGAGACGTGTGAGCGTGTACTGAGATGTGTACTGAGACGTGTACTGAGACGTGTGAGCGTGTACTGAGAGTGTGAGCGTGTACTGAGACGTGTGAGCGTGTACTGAGACGTGTGAATGTGTACTGAGATGTGCGAGTGTGTACTGAGACGTGTAAACGTGTACTGAGACGTGTGAGTGTGTACTGAGAGTGTACTGAGACGTGTGAGCGTGTACTGAGACATGTGAATGTGTACTGAGATGTGCGAGTGTGTACTGAGACGTGTAAACGTGTACTGAGACGTATGAGTGTGTACTGAGAGTGTGTACTGAGACGTGTGAGAGTGTACTGAGACGTGTGAGCGTGTACTGAGACATGTGAGTGTGTACTGAGAGTGTGTACTGAGACGTGTGAGCGTGTACTGAGACGTGTGAGTGTGTACTGAGAGTGTGTACTGAGACGTGTGAGCGTGTACTGAGACGTGTGAGCATGTACTGAGACGTGTGAGCGTGTACTGAGACGTGTACTGAGATGTGTGAGCGTGTACTGAGACATGTGAGCGTGTACTGAGACGTGTGAGCGTGTACTGAGACGTCTGAGTGTGTACTGAGACGTGTGAGACGTGTGAGCGTGTACTGAGACGTGTGAGCGTGTACTGAGACGTGTGAGACGTGTGAGCGTGTACTGAGACGTGTGAGTGTTTACTGAGACGTGTGAGACGTGTGAGCGTGTACTGAGACGTGTGAGCGTGTACTGAGACGTGTGAGACGTGTGAGCGTGTACTGAGACGTGTGAGTGTGTACTGAGACGTGTGAGACGTGTGAGCGTGTACTGAGACGTGTGAGTGTTTACTGAGACGTGTGAGACGTGTGAGCGTGTACTGAGACGTGTGAGCGTGTACTGAGACGTGTGAGACGTGTGAGCGTGTACTGAGACGTGTGAGCGTGTACTGAGACGTGTACTGAGACGTGTGAGCGTGTACTGAGAGGTGTGAGTGTGTACTGATACGTGTGAGCGTGTACTGAGACTTGTGAGCGTGTACTGAGACTTGTGAGCGTGTACTGAGAGGTGTGAGCGTGTACTGAGACGTGTGAGCGTGTACTGAGACGTGTGAGTGTGTACTGAGACGTGTGAGACGTGTACTGAGACGTGTACTGAGATGTGTGAGCGTTTACTGAGACGTGTGAGCGTGTACTGAGACGTGTGAGCGTGTACTGAGACGTGTGAGTGTGTACTGAGACGTGTGAGCGTGTACTGAGACGTGTGAGCGTGTACTGAGACGTGTGAGCGTGTACTGAGACGTGTACTGAGATGTGTGAGCGTGTACTGAGACATGTGAGCGTGTACTGAGACGTGTGAGCGTGTACTGAGACGTCTGAGTGTGTACTGAGACGTGTACTGAGACGTGTGAGCGTGTACTGAGACGTGTGAGCGTGTACTGAGACGTGTGAGACGTGTGAGTGTGTACTGAGACGTGTGAGCGTGTACTGAGATGTGTACTGAGACGTGTACTGAGACGTGTGAGCGTGTACTGAGAGTGTGAGCGTGTACTGAGACGTGTGAGCGTGTACTGAGACGTGTAAACGTGTACTGAGACGTGTGAGTGTGTACTGAGAGTGTACTGAGACGTGTGAGCGTGTACTGAGACATGTGAATGTGTACTGAGATGTGCGAGTGTGTACTGAGACGTGTAAACGTGTACTGAGACGTATGAGTGTGTACTGAGAGTGTGTACTGAGACGTGTGAGCGTGTACTGAGACGTGTGAGCGTGTACTGAGACATGTGAGTGTGTACTGAGAGTGTGTACTGAGACGTGTAAACGTGTACTGAGACATGTGAGTGTGTACTGAGAGTGTGTACTGAGACGTGTGAGCGTGTACTGAGACATGTGAGTGTGTACTGAGAGTGTGTACTGAGACGTGTGAGTGTGTACTGAGACGTGTACTGAGACGTGTGAGCGTGTACTGAGAGTGTGAGCGTGTACTGAGAGTGTGAGCGTGTACTGAGACGTGTGAGCGTGTACTGAGACATGTGAATGTGTACTGAGATGTGCGAGTGTGTACTGAGACGTGTAAACGTGTACTGAGACGTATGAGTGTGTACTGAGAGTGTGTACTGAGACGTGTGAGCGTGTACTGAGACGTGTGAGCGTGTACTGAGACATGTGAGTGTGTACTGAGAGTGTGTACTGAGACGTGTGAGCGTGTACTGAGACATGTGAGTGTGTACTGAGAGTGTGTACTGAGACGTGTGAGTGTGTACTGAGAGTGTGTACTGAGACGTGTGAGCGTGTACTGAGACGTGTGAGCGTGTACTGAGACGTGTACTGAGATGTGTGAGCGTGTACTGAGACATGTGAGTGTGTACTGAGACGTGTACTGAGACGTGTGAGCGTGTACTGAGACGTGTACTGAGATGTGTGAGCGTGTACTGAGACGTGTACTGAGACGTGTGAGCGTGTACTGAGACGTGTGAGTGTTTACTGAGACGTGTGAGACGTGTGAGCGTGTACTGAGACGTGTGAGCGTGTACTGAGACGTGTGAGTGTTTACTGAGACGTGTGAGACGTGTGAGCGTGTACTGAGACGTGTGAGCGTGTACTGAGACGTGTGAGACGTGTGAGCGTGTACTGAGACGTGTGAGCGTGTACTGAGACGTGTACTGAGACGTGTGAGCGTGTACTGAGAGGTGTGAGTGTGTACTGATACGTGTGAGCGTGTACTGAGACTTGTGAGCGTGTACTGAGACTTGTGAGCGTGTACTGAGAGGTGTGAGCGTGTACTGAGACG
Organism: Zingel zingel; assembly: GCA_023566125.1. Classification (NCBI taxonomy): domain Eukaryota; kingdom Metazoa; phylum Chordata; class Actinopteri; order Perciformes; family Percidae; genus Zingel; species Zingel zingel. The sequence continues at coordinate 32,735,104 of CM042331.1, read as the reverse complement.
TGTGAGCGTGTACTGAGACGTGTGAGCGTGTACTGAGACGTGTGAGCGTGTACTGAGACTTGTGAGCGTGTACTGAGAGTGTGTACTGAGACGTTTGAGCGTGTACTGAGACGTGTACTGAGATGTGTGAGTGTTTACTGAGACGTGTGAGCGTGTACTGAGACGTGTGAGCGTGTACTGAGACGTGTGAGCGTGTACTGAGACGTGTGAGCGTGTACTGAGATATTATTGTCTCACGTCAGTTACACTCAGCAGAGATCTGTGTCTAAATAATACATAAATATACTCATCAGAATACTGATATATTGTGATTACTGTTACAGCGGGATGTTAGAGAGCAACATGTGAACATGAAGAAGACCAGGAGACGCAGCTGAAAGCTCTGACAGTTTCTCCTGTTTGAGTTCTGATGGGAAGGCTTCACACTTCAGTTCAACATGTTTCTGTTCCTGAAAAGATTTGGGAAGTCGCTGAGTCACAGTCATGGGATCAGAACCCGGGTCACTTTAACCCGGGTCAGACAAACCTCGGTCAGATTAAACTGGGTCACTTTAACCTGGGTCAGACTAACCTGGGTCATATTAAACCGGGTCAGACTAACCTGGGTCAGATTAAACTGGGTCACTTTAACCTGGGTCAGACTAACCTGGGTCAGATTAAACCGGGTCAGACTAACCTGGGTCAGATTAAACTGGGTCACTTTAACCTGGGTCAGACTAACCTGGGTCAGATTAAACCGGGTCACATTTAGCAGAGTCAGAAGTATTCAGAAAACTGCCGTAAAAGTACTAATACCACACTGTAAAAATACTCTGTTACAGTAAAAGTTCTGCATTGAAAATGTTACTTAAGTACCTCAACACGTGTGTGTGTGTGTGTGTGTGTGTGTGTGTGTGTGTGTGTGTGTGTGTGTGTGTGTGTGTGTGTGTGTGTGTGTGTGTGTGTGTGCGTGTGTGCGTCTCTGTGTGTGTGTCTCTGTGTCTGTGTGTGTGTGTGTGTAATCATTGTAATGATGGACTCACCTAGTCCCGGTGTGCCGGTCCCGGTCGGACTCTCCGTAAGTCGTTAAACAGCCGCGTGCTAAACTGTAATCCACTGCAGCGTCAGAGTGACGTCACAAACAAACAAACAAACAAATAAAATAAAACGCCGCGCGGACGCAAACAAGCTGCTGACAGAAAAGTGAAGTGACTGCGGATCAGAATCAATGTGACACAATGAGAACTACTACTTCCTGTCAGAGAGACTAAATAAAAGCTTCAGTCGCTGTTGAATGGAAAAATAAAAGTCGTAACTGTTTTTTATTAAATATATTTATCAGCAACAGCACACATAGAACATAACCAGGCCGTGTCTCTCTGTCGGTTACAACATGCAGTATATATATAATATATCTGATTGTGTTGTAACATTTAGAAATCCTTTTAAACATTCAGAGACCTGTCCAGTCTTTTATTGTGAAGTTTCATCAGGTAGTTTCCGGTGTGGTGTTCTGACAGAGACGCTTTTTACAGAAGTAGTTCCTCCCTTCCTTCCGCTCTGAAACCACGGCTCTGAAACACGGAAACCAAAAAGCTTGTTTCATTTTTAGGAAAAACAGACTCAAATCTGAAGCTCCTCCAGCCCTTAAAAACTGAAAATCTAACTAACTAACTAACTAACAGACTAACTAACAGACTAACTAACAGACTAACAGACTAACTAACAGACTAACAGACTAACTAACTAACAGACTAACTAACTAACAGACTAACTAACTAATAGACTAACTAACAGACTAACTATCTAACAGACTAACTAACAGACTAACTAACTAATAGACTAACTAACAAACAGACTAACTATCTAACAGACTAACTAACAGACTAACTAACTATCTAACAGACTAACTAACAGACTAACTAACTAACAGACTAAAAGACTAACTAACTAACAGACTAACTAACAAACAGACTAACTAACTAACTGACTAACAGACTAACAAACAGACTAACTAACTAACAGACTAACAAACAGACTAAAAGACTAACTAACTAACAGACTAACTAACTAACAAACAGACTAACTAACAAACAGACTAACTAACTAGCTGACTAACAGACTAACTAAGTAATGAAGTATTTCTGACTGAGCAGTAACGTAGTATTTCTAATAATAGTAATAATAGTAATAATAATAATAGTAATAATAATATTAATAGTAATAATAGTAATAATAATATTAATAATAGTAATAATAGTAATAGTAATAATACTAATAATAATGGTAATAATAGTAATAATAATAATAGTAATATTAATAGTAATAATAGTAATAATAATAGTAATAATAGTAATAATAGTAATAGTAATAATACTAATAATAATAGTAATAATAATAATAATAATATTAATAGTATTAATAATACATTATATGTATTTTATATTACATGTGTTTATATTTGTAATTATATCATATTGATTATTAATAATTCTGCTGTTGAGGTACTTTACTTGAGTCTTTTCTTTTCATGCCACTTTCTACTTTAGTTACTAGTTA
>CM042331.1:32720066-32727566 GCA_023566125.1 Zingel zingel | reverse complement strand
TATATATATATATATATATATATATATATATATATATATATATATATATATATATATATATATATATACACACACATATAAAACACAGGACTGTATACAGCGGATGTAAACATGCATGCCACATACGTACACGTGGATATCTCAAAATGCGTACAGATAACACGCCATGTGGCTTTAGGAAAGTGGCGTGTATGTTTACGCAAAGTCATGATGCCATGTTGAAACAACCAAACAACTGTTTACGCGAGTCTTTGCCTAATCTGATAACCACCAATACAAGCTGACTTCAGGCTACAGCTGTAAACACTGAGCGCTGTCAGAGTCAGAGGATCATCACCATGTTTCTAACCTGAGGTCAGCTGAGTGAAGGAGTTGCAGTTCGTGCCACGTTGGGATGTTTCCCGACGGCTGCTTGTTCGTCTGAGTGTCTCTGTTGCCGCCGTCTCCTCGCCGTCCGCAGCAGCAGCCACAGAACAGCTGACAGAAACAAGAGCAGCATCGACGCAGAGTTTCCCCCAGCCAGTCTGCGGCCCACATCTCCGAAATACTGCTGCTCCCTGAACGCACCATCAGGCACTGCAGAGAGGAGAGTTCAAGTCAGCGAACGCATCAGTCATGCAAACCCTCCCAGCATATGTGTGCATTGCCCCCTCCCACCCAATATGACCCTCAGGAGCGTTTCATAAGTCAGCGCCCCCTAGTGGCGGCAGGAAATACATCCTCATATCTAAACCAGAGAAGGTAACGGTGGCGGTTTTCTGTCCGAGCCCGGCCCATGTCCGACAGAGCAGTAACCGAGCCCGGCCCGTGATCGACAGAGCAGTAACCGAGCCCGGCCCGTGATCAACAGAGCAGTAACCGAGCCCGGCCCGTGTCCGACAGAGCAGTAACCGAGCCCGTCAGTTAAAAGCTCATGTTGTCCTCATACTAATGACACGTGTCCGTGTGTGTGTGTGTGAAAGCTTTCATTAAGCAGCTGGAGGAAGACATTCAGAAATGTCAACAGATGAGGTCATCAGCTCACACGGAGCAACAAGCTCATGTTAACACAGACACACACCTACATAATCAGCTGTTTTAAATTTAAAATGATCAATGCCTTATCGCGCTGATGTGACCGAGCCCAACCAGAACCCCAACATCATTTCTAAATATCAGTCCCAACCCGGCCCCAACGGGCTCAGTTCGGGTATCCATCCTGTAGGTTTGGGTATCCATCCTGTAGGTTAGGGCAGTGATTCCCAACCTGGAAAAAATATTTGCACATTAAACAAATTATGATAATACACGAGAATATATAATGTATACAAAGGTCTGTATAAAAACTATATATTTTTGTTCTCGCTTAAAATTGTAGGCAGGCTACTTAGTAGGCCAAACCTCCGGGACCTCTTAACCTGGGACCCTCGCTGTCATCAGGTCAGCTGCTAGCTGCTAGCTGTCATCAGGTCAACTGCTAGCTGTTAGCTGCTAGCTGTCATCAGGTCAGCTGCTAGCTGTTAGCTGCTAGCTGCTATCATCCTCGTTTTTCCTGCCGCCACGGCATCACTATTTTATGAAACGTAAAAGTGCTGATAACCTCTCTGTATCAAAAAAGAAAGTAAGGATCTACCTCGAGAGTTACCTCAACTTCGGTTTTGGGGGGGGGGCTCAGCTTTTCTTAGACATGAGTAGGGGGGGCGCCAAGGACAAAAGGTTGGGAACCACTGGGTTAGGGTATCCATCCTGTAGGTTAGGGTATCCTTCCTGTAGGTTAACGTTGTGGAACGGTCCCAGTGTGGCTAGGGTTAGGCAGGTTTGGGTTCAAATCAGACGTTACTTCACTTCCTGAAGGTTACCACGAGACGCAGAACGTGACGTAGCTCCGTTTGTCTACAGGTGTAGAGTTTACAGTAACACCTGAGTGTCTACAGGTGTAGAGTTTACAGTTACACCTGAGTGTCTACAGGTGTAGAGTTTACAGTAACACCTGAGTGTCTACAGGTGTAGAGTTTACAGTAACACCTGAGTATCTACAGGTGTAGAGTTTACAGTAACACCTGAGTGTCTACAGGTGTAGAGTTTACAGTAACACCTGAGTATCTACAGGTGTAGAGTTTACAGTAACACCTGAGTGTCTACAGGTGTAGAGTTTACAGTAACACCTGAGTGTCTACAGGTGTAGAGTTTACAGTAACACCTGAGTGTCTACAGGTGTAGAGTTTACAGTAACACCTGAGTATCTACAGGTGTAGAGTTTACAGTAACACCTGAGTGTCTACAGGTGTAGAGTTTACAGTAACACCTGAGTATCTACAGGTGTAGAGTTTACAGTAACACCTGAGTGTCTACAGGTGTAGAGTTTACAGTAACACCTGAGTATCTACAGGTGTAGAGTTTACAGTAACACCTGATTGTCTACAGGTGTAGAGTGTGTTTACAGTAACACCTGAGTGTCTACAGTCTATATTATACTGTTAGGGTTATAGTTATATAGTATACTGTTAGGGTTAGGGTTATATTTATATTAGGGTTAGGGTTATAGTTATATTAGGGTTATATTTATATATTATACTGTTCTCACCTGCTTGTCCTCTCTGCAGGACTTCCACGTCCACTAAAGCTGAAGCTTCTTCTCCTGACTCTTCGTCTCTGGCTACAACCTACAGGATGAACAGTCAGAATGTAGTAAATGAAGATAATAGTACTGCAGTATGATGTAGTACTGGAAATAAAGAGAGTAAATAAAGGATCAGTAAATAATAATGAAGGTTATACTGCAGCATTCGGATGTAGAGCCACCTGGAGGATGTGTCTGTCAAAGGCGTGCAGTTGGTCCATCCTGGCGATCAAACCCGCCCCCCCCCCTGGGTAATTTGGTACAGTCCAGATGAAGGCTGGATGGAGTAGTGGCTGTTTGGATTCCAACCCTGTGATTGGACGGCAGTGATGACTCAGCAGGTGTCACACAGGTCATAATACAGGTGCAGCAGCAGGTGTTCTTACGTTGGGGAAGTCGGTGTCTGCTGCCTGGATGAGTAACACCTGGTTCCCATAGGTGGAGACGATGGAGGCGGGGCTAGAGCTCTGCACGATGAACGCTTTGAAGGTGGTCGCGTTGAAGAGCGGCGGGAACGCGTTGGGAGCCAGAACTCGGATCAGAACCGCTGCCACGCTGTACTTCAGCCGGTCGTCCTCCTGACACACCTGCGGGGGGGGGGGGGCGGGGTTAGTTCTGTAGTCAATGTCATGAACTCTAGAACTCTAGGAAGTAAAGTCACTACCATGACGATGAGTGTGAAGTTTGTCTCCCGCCGTCGGTTGTTCACAGCTTGGGTTATTCTGATCTCACCGGTCCTGTTGTTGATCTCAAACCTGCCCTGATCTGCACTTATACACACACACACACACACACACGTACACATACACACACACACACACACACACACACAGATATACACACACACACACACACACACACACAGACACAGAGACACACACACAGACACAGAGACACACACACAGACACAGAGACACACACACACACACACACACACACACATACACACACACACACACACACACACACTCACAGAGACACAGTGACCTGAGGTACAGTCGGTGGTCATGTGACATGTCTACATGTGGTGATGAAGGTGAACTCTGACCTGACAGGATGCTGTAGATTAGAGGAGTGTTGATTCCTCTGTCTCCATCCTCTGCTCTGATTGGACCGGGAGAAAACTCCAGGACTGCATCCTGAGACAGAAAACACACTTTTTTAACATGTAGTAGTGTGTTTACCTGGTGTCTCTGTGTGATGTCACAGTGTCTCCGTGTGATGTCACAGTGTTTCTGTGTGATGTCACAGTGTCTCTGTGTGATGTCACAGTGTTTACCTGGTGTGATGTCACAGTTTTTAACCTGGTGTCTGTGTGTGATGTCACAGTGTTTACCTGGTGTGATGTCACAGGGTTTACCTGGTGTGATGTCACAGTGTTTACCTGGTATCTGTGTGTGATGTCACAGTGTTTACCTGGTATCTGTGTGTGATGTTGGTGGTGTAGGTGGGGTTCATGCAGACAGGAAGTCCGGGAGAGACAGGTGTGCAGGGCAGGAAGTGCGGATACAGATTGTCTTGGTCCTCGATGTTCACGATCAGAACAGCAGACGTGTTGAACTTCTCCGCGGTGTTGGCTTCCTGTTTCACATCAACACACAAACTAAACATCATGTTCAGAAAAATTAAACTTAGATTAGATGAGATTAGATTGACTCTATTAATCCCTAACTGGGAAATGTCAGTGCTGCAGCAGCAAAACATCTAACAGCGTGGCCAGGTATGTCCTAACAGCATGGCGAGGTAACAGCATGGCCAGGTATGTCCTAACAGGCCACACTGAGGTAACAGCATGGCGAGGTAACAGCATGGCCAGGTATGTCCTAACAGCATGGCGAGGTAACAGCATGGCCAGGTATGTCCTAACAGGCCACACTGAGGTAACAGCATGGCGAGGTATGTACTAACAGCATGCTGAGGTATGTCCTAACAGCGTGGCCAGGTATGTCCTAACAGGCTGCACTGAGGTAACAGCACGGCGAGGTATGTCCTAACAGCACGGCGAGGTAACAGCATGGCGAGGTATGTCCTAACAGGTCACACTGAGATAACAGCATGGTGAGGTATGTCCTAACAGGTCACACTGAGGTAACAGCACGGTGAGGTAACAGCATGGTGAGGTATGTACTAACAGCATGGCGAGGTATGTACTAACAGCATGGCGAGGTATGTACTAACAGCATGGCGAGGTATGTACTAACAGCATGGCGAGGTATGTACTAACAGCATGGCGAGGTATGTACTAACAGGCTGCACTGAGGTAACAGCTGCCTGTCGCAGGAACTGAAAATGGCAAGTTGTGCTTTTCCGTCTCATGCATATGCATTCACGGTAGGGTGAACGGGACAGTGGGAGTTTCCCATAAAGAGATGGGAGAGGAAGCATGAAGTTTGCCTAATTATGTATTCCGCGGTATGTACAAAAACCGCCCATGACAGCGCGCCTCTCTTTTGCGGTGAAAATTAAAAGCAGGTGTAAACCAGGAAGTGGGTTTCCTGGCATATGCCTCCTGGTGAAATGGCAGCAGTGATCCGAGCCTAGTGTACCTCTGATAAACATTACAGACCTCTACCTGCTTTATCAGTAGGAAAACCTGCTAAATCAGCAGCGTATCAAATACTTGTTCTCCCCACTGCACATTACATCTTTTTATCGCTGCGTAATAGACCTACTCTAGCTGTAAAGTGTGAATTGATACTATCAATAAAATTGAATTGAACAGCGCTAAACAAACCAGAGGAGCTGGAATTAAAAGTTAGTTAGGAAAAAACAAATGTGGCTAATGGCAAATCTGATTGGCTGGTAACTTTAAAAATATACTAGCCGTGTTGGTTAGTGTTCAGAAATCCAAACTGTTGGATGAAAACTAGAAAGACTACTTTGCTGCTGCTGTAAGAGCCAATTTGGTTTATTTGTTTGTTTTGTTACAACCTCCCGCCACCAGGGGCAGTAGTTCACTGTCAATTAGACCAATTAGGAGGTAACTGCACTCAGGGGGCATTGAATGGAGGAGAAAACAGATTTTATTGCAGTGTGGTAGATGTGTTAGGGTTTTTGGTTTATTTCTGAGTGGAAAGTACAAAATTATGAACGTTAAGTAAATTGTGATGTTATTGGAAACATTGGACATTTTGGTAATTTACTACCCCCGTCTAAAACAATCAAGTCTGCAACAGTAGTGGCGATCTTCCAAAAGGGGTCAACTACAGTTGACTTTAGTACCACTAGTGGAGTAAAAGTCTCTAAGGCAGGTCTGTAATCACAGTTGTGGTAAAGCTAGCTGGCTAGCATGCTAATAATGAAACATGGGTCCAGCCTTAACACGGCTGATGTCAGACTGAACAGAGGAAGATTGGTCCAGTTGGAGAGAACTGTGACTTCAGTGAATGATATTCACTGAAAACACGCCCGTGGTTTGTTTGAGAGTCTGATCAGTCAACGTAAAATGAAACGTATCAGTCAAAGAAAAATTAATTGTTCATCTTGTTTTCTGATTGTTTGCAGTGAGAGTCAGTTTCAGTCGTGCAGTTCTGTGGTACCGGGTACAAAGCACCGCGATCTGCCGGTCATTTCGGCGGACATTACGGCTAAATTTAGTCCACAAAATATGACCGTTTTGCCGTAACGAAAGTTAAGATTAGGCACCAAAACGATTTGGAAAAAGATGATGGTTTGTATTAAAACACTCCCAAGGAACATGCATTTCCATCCCCCCCGACACGGGAGGATCTAGAAAAATATTTATGAGGTGGGGAGAGGGGGGGCAGGAATTTTTGAGGGGTGGCAACATATGGCAGACGTGTATATACTGAATTTAATCACAGTTATCACAGTTTGATGAGAAATAGTATGTACACACTACAAAAGGGCACAGACTGCCATTTACAAACTCATACAGGCAAACTTAATCTCATGTTATCAACGTCTTGCATTGTCTTGTTCATATTAGTTATAAGTAACCATACAATGTGATCTCACTTAATAGGAGATAGAAGTATGAGAGAAGTAAGGGGCATCATCCCAGGAAAGGCATTAAGGTAAGACACAGGTGATGAGCGGCAGATGTGTGAGAGGGGAAGCAAGTTGGACATTGGAGAGTCGCTTGTAAATTGTCAAATTGGCCATAACTTTTAATTTGTTGCTGCCAACTGGGGTGGCAGCAGGGGCTTTCTTTTAGGGTGGCACTGCCACCCAATGCCACCCCGGTAGATCCGCCCCTGCCCCCCGACATCCCCCCTATGCCGCGTTCTTATACAGCAGCCATCAATGTAGTAAATACAGCAAAAGAAACGTGGAATGCTTACGAATTACAGTGCTTAACTTTTTGTAGCTTTTTGAACAAAGGGTTCATGAGAACAGGTTGGATCGGTACAGGACTGGATCAGTACAGAGCTGGATCAGTACAGGGCTGGATCAGTACAGAGCTGGATCAGACAGGGCTGGATCAGTACAGGACTGGATCAGTACAGAGCTGGATCAGACAGGGCTGGATCAGTACAGGACTGGATCAGTACAGGGCTGGATCAGTACAGGACTGGATCAGTACAGAGCTGGATCAGTACAGGGCTGGATCAAACAGGGCTGGATCAGACAGGGCTGGATCGGTACAGAGCTGGATCAGTACAGGGCTGGATCAGTACAGGGCTGGATCAGACAGGGCTGGATCAGTACAGGACTGGATCGGTACAGGGCTGGATCAGTACAGAGCTGGATCAGTACAGGGCTGGATCAGTACAGAGCTGGATCAGTACAGGGCTGGATCAGTACAGGACTGGATCAGTACAGGCTGCATCAGACAGGGCTGGATCAGTACAGGACTGGATCAGGACTGGATCAGTACAGAGCTGGATCAGTACAGGACTGGATCGGTACAGAGCTGGATCGGTACAGGGCTAGATCGG
>CM042331.1:32702566-32715066 GCA_023566125.1 Zingel zingel | reverse complement strand
TATGGGTCAGACCATTGATGTATTATGGGATGTATTATGGGTCAGACCATGGATCTACAGTATTATGGGATGTATTATGGGTCAGACCATTGATGTATTATGGGATGTATTATGGGTCAGACCATGGATCTACAGTATTATGGGCCCCTTTCAGACGAATAATCCTGTTTTCTGGATGGGCTTCTGCACACGTTGACTACTTGTTGCCGCTCCTAGTTACCGTGGTAACCCAGGTGTGGTTTCCATGGCTGTTTGAGCAAACAAAGAGGGAGGTGTCAGTCCCCCGCTCCCATTTCTGCAGAAACATTCATTAAGACATTTCTCAGCAAAGGAATAATTACACCCACAGACGCCTGATAATTTATTTATATTTAAATGTAATTCATAAGAGACGTGGTTGCATACCACATACTGAATGTTAATATTCACGTACAGACACATTTTACCACTGAATTCTGTCATGATACAAATACACAAAAGTAAAGTAGAAGTATCTGTTTACACAGACGTAACTAAACAAAAGAAGCATTTGTTATATCTGTATCTGTATTTAAGATTTCATCACGTTCACATGAACCTCACAGATAAAAATACTACAAACAAACATGTTCCTCTTTAATATAAATTATATTTCACGTCTTCTTCAACACAAACAGTACTAACCCTAACACTAACCCATCTTAATGCTTTCTCCTTCAGTCACAAAAATATTCATAGGACGTTTAACACTGATTTGTAAAACTTCAACATGAAAATATTCATTAAAGACATTGAAGAGCTTTTATAATTCATCTTTTTTATGCCTCTGGGCTGTGATATGCACAGTATCTGATCACTGCTCTGCTGCAACAACTGACAGGCTGAAAACCTTCAAAATAAGAGATTGACACAAGAGAAAGACTGACACAAGAGAAACCCCTTTCAAAATAAGAGACTGACACAAGAGAAACCCCTTTCAAAATAAGAGACTGACACAAGAGAAACCCCTTTCAAAATATGAGTCAATCAGTGTTGAGTGGAAAGCCTTCTTCTTCCTGTTGGTGACGAACAGTTGCGAACCATCATCGAGGCTCTGGAGACGGGAGAATAAAAACCTGGAAAGTCTGAGTACTTAGACACCGTCTGAAGACGTCTCAAGACAGTTTTAAGATTTCTGAAGACAGTGTGGTCTCACTTTTAGCTTCCTGTAGAGAGATGACCCTGGAGAGGGGATGATACAATCCTGGAACAATGTCTAAAATTAGATGCCTGCGACAGTTTAAGACATCTAGTAGTCTTGCATGTCCAGACCTTCGTCCACAGCCCTGCGGAGGAAGGTCAGTCTAGTCCACCCAGCATTCCTGGATGGGAGGACAATGGGCTCTGGTTTTTTGGCATTTCTTTAAACCATTCAGAATCATGGTGGGCGGGGCTAAGCTCCGGACGGAGCCACGGTGCCTCTGCTAAATAGTCTCAGGAAGGAACTGGTTCTGGTGGAACATGTGGACGCTCAGAAGTAGTTTTAGTCAGAGGGACAGATAGTCTAGCTAGCTGTCTGGATTCACCCTGCAGACATCTGAGGAGACAGACAGACAGACAGAGAGACAGACAGACAGACAGAGTCTAGCTAGCTGTCTGGATTTAACCTGCAGAGATCTGAGGAGACAGACAGACAGACAGACAGACAGAGAGTCTAGCTAGCTGTCTGGATTCACCCTGCAGACATCTGAGGAGACAGACAGACAGACAGAGAGACAGACAGACAGACAGAGTCTAGCTAGCTGTCTGGATTTACCCTGCAGAGATCTGAGGAGCAGTTAATCATAGTCCTCACAAATCCACCGGAGGTTAGAACGCCAACACAGAGACACAGGAAGGGGACGGACATCCGGCCTAAATTAGGGACATCTGGCCTAAATGAGGGACATCTGGCCTAAATTAGGGACATCTGGCCTAAATGAGGGACATCTGGCCTAAATGAGGGACATCTGGCCTAAATGAGGGACATCTGGCCTAAATGAGGGACTTCCAGCGTTGTCAATATGTCGACTAGACATCTGGAGATTTATTGAAGACGCCTGAGTTTTGGGACAGTTTAGTTGGACGTCCGGCAGCAGAGCAGCTTGTGAAAGACCTTCCTGAACTCCACGTTGAACGCGGTGTAGATGATCGGATTCACGGCGCTGTTGACGTAGCCGAGCCATGTTACCACGGAGATGAGGGCGGGGCTGATGTCACATGACTGGCACAACACCTTGGTGACGTGGACGACGAAGAAAGGTGTCCAACAGGCTAGAAAAACCCCTGGAGACAGAGAGACAGACAGTTAGAGAGAGAGACAGACAGACAGACAGACGGAGAGACAGACAGTTAGAGGGACAGACAGACGGATGGATGGACAGACAGTTAGAGGGACAGACAGACGGATGGATGGACAGACAGTTAGAGAGACAAACAGACAGATAGAGACAGACAGTTAGAGAGACAGACAGACAGAGACAGACAGTTAGAGAGACAGACAGACGGATGGACAGACAGTTAGAGGGACAGACAGATGGATGGACAGACAGTTAGAGGGACAGACAGACAGAGAGACAGACAGTTAGAGGGACAGACAGACAGAGAGACAGACAGTCAGTTAGATGGACTGACACACACACACACACCATCCAAGATGGCAGCATGTCTCTCTGTTTGTGCGTGACTGAGTGAGTGATATTTGTTTGTTCATGGGAAAATTGCCAACTGATCACTTGGTGAGCTTTCAAAGAATACTACTACTCTAACGAAGAGTCGTATTTGTCATACTCGATGGTTGTTTATGACGAAAATCCGTATAGTTTAAATCGGGACTGAAAAATAACTACAGACCGATCTCTAAGCTGTCTGTCTGGTCAAGGGTCTAGGATCCCTCGTCAGTGATCAGCTAAAGAACTTTTTAACAGTTATAATGTGTTGTCTGACTTCCAATCTGGTTTTAGAAAAGGGCATAGTACAACGTCGGCAGCCCTTAAGGTTTTAACCCTTGTGTTGACTTCGGGTCACATTGGCCCATTTTAAATTTTTGTTTTATATCAGAAAATATTGGACGTAGAAATAAGCGCTTAAAATGTGTAGAAGAAAAATTTAAAAAATGTAAAACGTTGGAAAAAGCAAAAACAAATTGTGAAAAAAGGCGTCACAAATGTCAGAAAAAAAGTGTTTTTTTTCAAGGTTGAAATGAAGACAACACAAGGGTTAAATGACTGAATCCATGGATAATAAGCAGCATTGTGCAGCCCTTTTTATTGACCTCTCAAAGGCATTTGATACGGTGGACCACAAAGTGCTTAAGCAGAGACTGTATAGGGCTGGACTTTGTGAACAAACTGTCGGCTGGCTTGTTAATTACCTTACAGACAGAACTCAGTGTGTGCAGGCGGAGGGCAGCACTTCTTGCTATCTCAAAATAACAAAAGGCGTGCCTCAGGGTTCAGTCTTGGGGCCACTGCTATTCATCCTATATATCAATAACATTGATCATAACGTGTCTGATGTAAAATTTCATTTTTATGCTGATGACACTGTACTGTATTGCTCTGCACCCACAGCAGACCAGGCCCTCTCCCAGTTACAACTTGCTTTTAACACGCTTCAACAGAATCTTTATGATTTAAAACTTGTTATAAATGCAGAAAAAACTAAAGTCATGCTTTTTTCAAATTCAAAATCTAAATAAAATCTGCCTTCAATCCTCACTTCCCAGGGTACGGAAATTTAATGTGTTTCTAAGTACAGATATCTTGGTATTTTAATTGATGAATCTCTTTCTTTTACCCTTCATATTCAGCAGCTAGCAAGAAGATTAAAACTTAAATTAGGATTTTATTTCAGAATCAAATCCTGCCTTTCGTTCGCATCTAGAAAGAGGCTGGTCGCTGCCACTTTTACGTCTGTACCTGACTTTGGTGATGTTCTATACATGCATGCTTCGTCTCAAAGTGTACATGCACTGGACGCTGTATACCATGGAGCTCTGAGGCTCATCACTGGTAGAAAGCCCTCATTCACCATCGTGAACTGTATGAACGTGTTGGATGGCCTTCTCTATCAACACGGAGACTTCAACACTGGCATACCTTCATATACAAGGCTATTTTAGGTCTCCTTCCATCCTACCTTCTGACCTATATCAGTGGAAATAGTCCTGGGACTTACAATCTCCGTTCCCAGGATCTTTTCCTTCTGTCTGTTCCAAAGGTTAGAACTGAGCTGGGGAAAGGCCTTTAAGTTTGCTGCTGCCTCTGCGTGGAACAATTTACAGAAATCCATGAAGGTACTGAGCTGCTCTCATTGGTCGCTTTTAAGAGGATGTTGATGGACATGGAGGCAGCCACATCTGGCTGCAGATGTTCTGCCTGGTGTGTTTAGCAGTGTGGTTTACTTTGAAAGATTTGCTGTGTCAGTTGTTTTATGTTTTGGGTGTTTTTGCATATTTTGTTGTTGTATGTACTGTATGTGTGGTTGTATGTACTGTATGTGTGATTGTATCTACTGTGTGTGTGGTTGTATGTACTGTATGTGTGGCTGTATGTACTGTATGTGTGGTTGTATGTACTGTATGTGTGGCTGTATGTACTGTATGTGTGGCTGCATGTACTGTATGTGTGATTGTATGTACTGTATGTGTGGTTGTATGTACTGTGTGTGTGGTTGTATGTGTGGTTGTATGTACTGTATGTGTGTTTGAATGTACTGTATGTGTGGTTGTATGTACTGTGTGTGTGGTTGTATGTACTGTATGTGTGTTTGTATGTACTGTATGTGTGGTTGTATGTACTGTATGTGTGGTTGTATGTGTGGTTGTATGTACTGTATATGTGGTTGTATGTGTGGTTGTATGTACTGTATATGTGGTTGTATGTGTGGTTGTATGTACTGTATATGTGGTTGTATGTACTGTATGTGTGGTTGTGTGTGTGGTTGTATGTACTGTATGTGTGTTTGAATGTACTGTATGTGTGGTTGTATGTACTGTATGTGTGGTTGTATGTACTGTGTGTGTGGTTGTATGTACTGTATGTGTGGTTGTATGTACTGTATGTGTGGTTGTATGTACTGTATGTACTGTTGTATGTACTGTATGTGTGGTTGTATGTACTGTATGTGTGGTTGTATGTACTGTGTGTGTGGTTGTATGTGTGGTTGTATGTACTGTATGTGTGGTTGTATGTACTGTATGTGTGTTTGTATGTACTGTATGTGTGGTTGTATGTACTGTGTGTGTGGTTGTATATACTGTATGTGTGTTTGTATGTACTTTATGTGTGGTTGTATGTACTGTATGTGTGGTTGTATGTACTGTGTGTGTGGTTGTATGTGTGGTTGTATGTACTGTATGTGTGGTT
This sequence comes from Zingel zingel, assembly GCA_023566125.1. Taxonomy (NCBI): domain Eukaryota; kingdom Metazoa; phylum Chordata; class Actinopteri; order Perciformes; family Percidae; genus Zingel; species Zingel zingel. Next base: position 32,709,700 of record CM042331.1, on the reverse strand, counting down.
GTATGTGTGGTTGTATGTACTGTATGTGTGGTTGTATGTACTGTATGTGTGGTTGTATGTGTGGTTGTATGTACTGTGTGTGTGGTTGTATATACTGTATGTGTGTTTGTATGTACTTTATGTGTGGTTGTATGTACTGTGTGTGTGGTTGTATGTACTGTGTGTGTGGTTGTATGTGTGGTTGTATGTACTGTGTGTGTGGTTGTATGTACTGTGTGTGTGGTTGTATGTACTGTATGTGTGGTTGTATGTACTGTGTGTGTGGTTGTATGTGTGGTTGTATGTATTGTGTGTGGTTGTATGTACTGTGTGTGTGGTTGTATGTACTGTATGTGTGGATGTATGTACTGTATGTGTGGTTGTATGTACTGTATGTGTGGATGTATGTACTGTATGTGTGGTTGTGTGGTTGTATGTACTGTATGTGTGGTTGTATGTACTGTGTGTGTGGTTGTATGTGTGGTTGTATGTACTGTATGTGTGGTTTTATGTACTGTATGTGTGGATGTATGTACTGTATGTGTGGTTGTGTGGTTGTATGTACTGTGTGTGTGGTTGTATGTACTGTGTGTGTGGTTGTATGTGTGGTTGTATGTACTGTATGTGTGGTTGTATGTACTGTATGTGTGGTTGTATGTACTGTGTGTGTGGTTGTATGTACTGTGTGTGTGGTTGTATGTACTGTGTGTGTGGTTGTATGTGTGGTTGTATGTACTGTATGTGTGGTTGTATGTACTGTATGTGTGGTTGTATGTACTGTGTGTGTGGTTGTATGTACTGTGTGTGTGGTTGTACTGCTAACTGTCTTGGCCAGGACACTCTTGAAAAAGAAATTTTTAATCTCAATGAGTCTCTTCCTGGTTAAATAAAGGTAAAATAAAATAAAAAAACATACAGACAGACAGTTGTAGGGACAGACAGACAGACAGTTAGATGGACAGGTATTTTTATATTGTCTGAAACATGTCTGGAGGGAACTTTACCCAAGACCACCGTGGTGATCACACTTCATTGAGTTAAACACAATGTATGACTTTCATCAACAGGAAAATTAGTTTAAATGAAACCCATTGAAAGCTCATTACGCATGCAGTTCCCTTTGTGTGAGAGGAGTGAATATGTTTGGAAATGAAGCTGCTTGGAGACAGTTTCCACGGAGATAGAAGCAGCTTCTATTTTTACTGAGAGGATCACAGCTTCAGTGTGTTACTGTGCAGAGAGCAGACGTACGACTGAGAGAGAAGGAAGAAATACATCATGTCTTAATGAACTACGATGCTTCCCTCTGACACTCGGATGACATCTGCATTGTGACATGTTTAATGTCTGAACAGAGTATCAGAGAAACCAGTTCCCTCTCAGACCTGGTTTCTGGCTTCTGGCCTTTAAGGGCGTTTTCACACCTGAAGTTGGTTTGCTTTGGTCCCAATCAGTTAACGAGTTTAAAGTGGCCATATTATGCTCATTTTCAGGTTCATAATTGTATTTTGAGATGACTGGTTATGGCTGACTGGTTATGGCTGACTAGTTATGGCTGACTGGTTTTGGCTGACTGGTTATGGCTGACTGGTTATGGCTGACTGGTTTTGGCTGACTGGTTTTGACTGACTGGTTCTGGCTGACTGGTTTTGACTGACTGGTTCTGGCTGACTGGTTTTGGCTGACTGGTTATGGCTGACTGGTTTTGGCTGACTGGTTATGGCTGACTGGTTTTAGCTGACTGGTTATGGCTGACTAGTTTTAGCTGACTGGTTATGGCTGACTGGTTATGGCTGACTGGTTTTGGCTGACTGGTTATGGCTGACTGGTTTTGGCTGACTGGTTCTGGCTGACTGGTTATGGCTGACTGGTTTTGGCTGACTGGTTATGGCTGACTAGTTTTGGCTGACTGGTTCTGGCTGACTGGTTTTGGCTGACTGGTTATGGCTGACTGGTTTTAGCTGACTGGTTATGGCTGACTAGTTTTAGCTGACTGGTTATGGCTGACTGGTTTTGGCTGACTGGTTATGGCTGACTGGTTTTGGCTGACTGGTTCTGGCTGACTGGTTTTGGCTGACTAGTTATGGCTGACTGGTTTTAGCTGACTGGTTATGGCTGACTAGTTTTAGCTGACTGGTTATGGCTGACTGGTTATGGCTGACTGGTTTTGGCTGACTGGTTATGGCTGACTGGTTTTGGCTGACTGGTTCTGGCTGACTGGTTTTGGCTGACTGGTTTTGACTGGTTTTGGCTGACTGGTTATGGCTGACTGGTTTTGGCTGACTGGTTATGGCTGACTGGTTCTGGCTCACTGGTTATGGCTGACTGGTTCTGACTGACTGGTTTTGGCTGACTGGTACTCACCGACGACGACGGGCAGGACCTTCATGGCTTTCCGTTCGCGGCCGCTGACTCGGCTGCTCTTGCTGCTCTTGCTGTTCCTCCTCCCTCTTGTCTGCTCCCCCGACAGCGGCATCGCTGAGGGCGTCGTCATGGAGATGGTGGACGCAGACGAAGGGCTGAGCTCGCCTGGCGCGGCGAAAACCATCTTCTCTTCACTTCCTGTTGCCGTTGCATTCCCTCGCCGTAGAGCCGAGCTGAGGCGTAAAGAGACAGCGGGATGCCCGGCCGGGCGGCTCCGACCACTCCAACGCCGCAGGCCCCGAAACATCCCATAATACAGGAAGAGCATGACGGGACAGGGCACGAAGAAGGAGCAGACCGACGAGTACACCACGAAGCGGTCATCCTCCAATTTGCACACGGTGGGGTCGCGGCCCGGCACGCCGTTCAGCCCGAAGATCACCGGGCTCGCCACGCCCAGAGACAGCAGCCAGGCCGCCACGATCAGAGCCAGCTGGCGCATGCTGAACTGGTTCCTGTTGTACTTCAGAGGCACCACTACCGCGATGTACCTGAACACAACACACACAGCTGTACCTGAACACAACACACACAGCTGTACCTGAACACAACACACAGCTGTACCTGAACACAACACACAGCTGTACCTGAACACAATTTATATTCTGGGATGGTTATGCTGTGAGATTTATAGTCTGGGTTGGTTATGCCGTGAGACTTATAGTCTGGTATGGTTATGCCGTGAGACTTATATTCTGATATGGTTATGCCATGAGATTTATATTCTGGTATGGTTATGCCGTGAGACTTATAGTCTGGTATATTTATGCCGTGAGACTTATATTCTGGGATGGTTATGCCGTGAGATTTATATTCTGGGTTGGTTATGCCGTAAGATTTATAGTCTGGTATGGTTATGCCGTGAGACTTATATTTTGGGTTGGTTATGCCGTGAGACTTATATTCTGGTATGGTTATGTCGTGAGACTTATAGTCTGGGTTGGTTATGCCGTGAGACTTATAGTCTGGTATATTTATGCCGTGAGACTTATATTCTGGGTTGGTTATGCCATGAGACTTATATTCTGGTATGGTTATGCTGTGAGATTTATAGTCTGGGTTGGTTATGCCGTGAGACTTATATTCTGGTATGGTTATGCCGTGAGATTTATAGTCTGGGTTGGTTATGCCGTGAGACTTATATTCTGGTATGGTTATGCCGTGAGACTTATATTCTGAGTTGGTTATGCCATAAGATTTATATTCTGGGATGGTTATGCCGTGAGACTTATATTCTGGGATGGTTATGCCGTGAGACTTATAGTCTGGTATGGTTATGCCGTGAGACTTATATTTTGGGTTGGTTATGCCGTGAGACTTATATTCTGGTATGGTTATGCCGTGAGACTTATAGTCTGGGTTGGTTATGCCGTGAGACTTATAGTCTGGTATATTTATGCCGTGAGACTTATATTCTGGGTTGGTTATGCCGTGAGACTTATATTCTGGGATGGTTATGCCGTGAGACTTATAGTCTGGTATATTTATGCCGTGAGACTTATATTCTGGGATGGTTATGCCGTGAGATTTATATTCTGGGATGGTTATGCCTTGAGACTTATAGTCTGGTATGCTTATGCTGTGAGATTTATATTCTGGGTTGGTTATGCCGTGAGACTTATATTCTGGTATGGTTATGCCGTGAGACTTATATTCTGGTATGGTTATGCCGTGAGACTTATAGTCTAGGTTGGTTATGCCGTGAGACTTATATTCTGGTATATTTATGCCGTGAGACTTATATTCTGGGATGGTTATGCTGTGAGATTTATAGTCTGGTATATTTATGCCGTGAGACTTATATATTATATTACAGTGTGTAAGTGTAGTGAGAAGGATGAAAACTCTCAAACCCAAACTGTACTCTAGATTGTTGTTGTTTCTTCACGTTTTCTCGACACTTTGAAAGCTGTCAGTTGGCTTTGTTAGCCACTGTCATCTCTAAAAATCATCTGTTATCTCCATGACAACAGGACTGCAGCTCTATGAATATGATTTAGAGATTAATTAGAAACAGATTGGCTTTTCTCTGCCTTGTTAACAACAACTCGTTAACCTCGTTAACAACAACGTAACCTCCAGAGATTAACGGAAACTAAATGTAATCAGTGATTTATTTTTAAATTCTTTCATTAAGATGTATTCAATCTAACAGAATACTTTGATGAAGATGATGAAGAGGATGAAGAGAATGAAGATGATGAAGATGATGAAGAGAATGAAGAGGATGAAGATGATGAAGAGAATGAAGAGGATGAAGATGATGAAGAGAATGAAGAGGATGAAGATGATGAAGAGAATGAAGAGGATGAAGATGATGAAGATGATGAAGAGGATGAGGATGATGACAGGAGATTTGGGACCATCTCAACTAAACTTTACTATACTACACTATACTATACTATACTATTCATTCAACTCCACATACATGACAGGAGATCTAAGACCATCTCAACTATACTATACTATACTATACTATACTATTCATTCAACTCCACATACATGACAGGAGATCTAAGACCATCTCAACTATACTATACTATACTATACTATTATTATATTATGCAACTATACTATACTATACTATACTATTCATTCAACTCCTCTCATACATGACAGGAGATCTGGGACCATCTCAACTATAGTTTTCTATACTATACTATACTATTATTATATTATACAACTATACTATACTATACAACTATACTATACTATACTACAGTATACTATACTATGCTATTCATTCAACTCCTCTCATACATGACAGGAGATCTGAGACCATCTCAACTATACTATACCATACTTTACTATACTATACTATTATTATATTATACAACTATACTATACTATACTTCACTATACTATATTATACTATGCTATTCATTTAACTCCTCTCATACATGACAGGATATCTGGGACCATCTCAACTATACTATACTATACTTTACTATACTATACTATACAACTATACTATACTTTACTACAGTATACTATACTATACTTTACTATACTATACTATTCATTCAACTCCTCTCATACATGACAGGAGATCTGAGACCATCTCAACTATACTATACCATACTTTACTATACTATACTATTATTATATTATACAACTATACTATACAATACTACACTATACTATACTATACTATACTATGCTATTCATTCAACTCATCTCATACATGACAGGAGATCTGGGACCATCTCAACTATACTATACTATACTTTACTATTCTATACTACACTATACTATACTACACTATACTATACTATACTATACTTTACTATACTATACTATACTACACTATACTATACTATACTATAATATTCATTCAACTCCTCTCATACATGACAGGAGATCTGAGACCATCTCAACTATACTATACTATTATTATATTATACAACTACACTATACTATACTATACTATTCATTCAACTTCTCTCGTTTCCTGAAACAGACGTGTTGTTGACGTGTTATCGATGTGTTGTTAGCGTGTTGTTAGCGTTTTGTTATGTGTTGTTAGCGTGTTGTTAGCATGTTGTTAGCGTGTTGTTGACGTGTTGTTAGCGTGTTGTTGACATGTTAGCGTGTTGTTAGCGTGTTGTTGACGTGTTGTAAGCCTGTTGTTAGCGTGTTGTTGACGTGTTGTTGACTTGTTGATGTGTTTTAGCGTGTTGTTAGGGTGTTCACGTTTTGTTAGCATGTTGTTGTTGACGTTTTGTTGACGTGTTGTTAGCGTGTTGTTGATGTGTTAGCGTGTTGTTAGCGTGTTGTTGACGTGTTGTTAGCGTGTTGTTGATGTGTTGTTAGCGTGTTATTGACGTGTTGTTAGCGTGTTGTTGATGTGTTGTTAGCGTGTTGTTGATGTGTTGTTAGCGCGTTGTTGAAGTGTTGTTAGCGTGTTGTTAGCGTGCAGTTGACGTGCAGTTGACGTGCTGTTAGCATGTTGTTAGCGTGTTGTTAGCGTGTTGCTAGCATGTTGTTGACATGTTGTTAGCGTGTTGTTGACGTGTTGTTAGCGTGTTGTTGACGTGTTGTTAGCATGTTGTTGATGTGTTGTTAGCGTGTTGTTGACGTGTTGTTAGCATGTTTTTGACGTGTTAGCGTGTTGTTGACGTGTTGTTGACGTGTTGTTAGTGTGTTGTTGACTCACCTGTCCACGCTGATGGCACACAGGTTGAGGATGGAGGCGGTGCACAGCATCACGTCCATCGTCATCAGAGCGTCACACAGGAAGGGGCCCAGCGTCCAGATTCCCCCCAGACACTGAACACATCACACACACATCAGTGTCTAGATTCCCCACAGACACTGAACACATCACACACACATCAGCGTCCAGATTCCCCCCAGACACTGAACACATCACACACACACACACACACACATCAGTGTCCAGATTCCCCCCAGACACTGAACACATCACACACACATCAGCGTCCAGATTCCCCCCAGACACTGAACACATCACACACACACACACACATCAGTGTCCAGATTCCCCCCAGACACTGAACACATCACACACACACACATCAGTGTCCAGATTCCCCACAGACACTGAACACATCACACACACACATCAGTGTCCAGATTCCCCCCAGACACTGAACACAACACACACATCTCGGCCAAAGTGAATGCTATCAACATGAAACGTAATATTCACGTTTGCCGTGCCACTCCTAGGCTCTGGACTAAATTTAGCAAAGATCAGCCATTAGGGGG
>CM042331.1:32677566-32680066 GCA_023566125.1 Zingel zingel | reverse complement strand
CAATCACAGAGCAGTGTGTGTGTGTCTGTGTCTCTCAGCCAATCACAGAGCAGTGTGTGTGTGTGTGTGTGTCTCCAGCATCATCAGCCCTCTGAGGTTCTGCTGTGACTTCCGTCCGTACTTCACCGTCCACGACAGCGAGTTCAGAGAGTTCACCACCAGGACGCAGGCGCCGTGAGTATACGCTGTCTGTCTCTCACCTGTCTGTCTCTCACCTGTCTTTCTCTCAGGCGCCGTGAGTATACGCTGTCTCTCTCTCACCTGTCTCTCTCTCACCTGTCTGTCTCTCACCTGTCTGTCTCTCACCTGTCTGTCTCTCAGGCGCCGTGAGTATACGTTGTCTGTCTCTCACCTGTCTGTCTCTCAGACGCCGTCAGTATACGCTGTTTGTCTCTCACCTGTCTGTCCTTCACCTGTCTGTCTCTCTCACCTGTCTGTCTCTCAGGCGCCATCTGTAACCTTAACGTCTCTATACGCTGTCTGTCTCACCTGTCTGTCCCTCACCTGTCTGTCTCTCACCTGTCTGTCTCTCACCTGTCTGTCTCTCACCTGTCCGTCCCTCACCTGTCCGTCCCTCACCTGTCTGTCTTACCTGTCTGTCTCTCTCACCTGTCTGTCTCTCACCTGTCTGTGTCTCTCACCTGTCTGTCTCTCAGGCCTAACGTGGTCCTGGGCGTCACCAACCCGTTCTTCATCAAGACGTTTCAGAGCTGGCCGCACGTCGTCCGCCTCGGAGAAACCAAGATGGCCGGTAACTCTTCTTCTCTTCTTTTTATTTCACACTTTCTTCTTCTTCTTCTTCTTGTTTTATCCTAATCAGCTGTTTGGTCTTCAGGTGATTTACCCAAACAGGTGAAGGTGAAGAAGCCGTCCAAACTGAAAACTCTGGAAACCAAACCAGGTGATCACATTAATCATTATTAATTAATAATGAATTCATCTAAAATACAGATAGACCTGCTAGAACGGATCCTACAGAGATAGACCTGCTAGAACGGATCCTACAGAGATAGACCTGCTAGAACGGATCCTACAGAGATAGACTTTTAGTTAAAGAGTAAGATCCTTTTAGTTTAACATGAAACAGCCCCGAAATCACCATCACCAAACTCCACCAGACTCCATGTAAATAATCAGGACTTTTAGCGTGTATAGAGCCAGCATATCTCCACCAGACTCCATGTAAATAATCAGTACTTTTATCATCGTAAAACACACTTCATTCAAAGTCTGAAACTAAATCAAACTACCAAAAGCCGTCTTGGTTCATCTTTCCACTGTTCCAACAATCACCACTCTGGTTTGGTTGAAATTAACCCTTAATTCACCCATTTACATGTGGAGATATGCTGGCTCTATACACGCTAAAAGTCCTGATTATTTACATGGAGTCTGGTGGAGATATGCTGGCTCTATACACGCTAAAAGTCCTGATTATTTACATGGAGTCTGGTGGAAATATGCTGGCTCTATACACGCTAAAAGTCCTGATTATTTACATGGAGTCTGGTGGAAATATGCTGGCTCTATACACGCTAAAAGTCCTGATTATTTACATGGAGTCTGGTGGGTTTGGTGATGGTGATTTTAAGTTTCATGTTAAACAAAAAAGATTGTACTCATTTATTTTAAGCTAAACCAGGTGATCAATATGTTTAGTTATTGATTAAAGTTCACTTCCTGTCTGCAGGCGTCTACACGGCGTTCAAGACGTTTCTACACAAAGACAAGATTCTGATTAAAAGACTGCTGAAGGTAGTTATTCTGTCTGTCTGCCTGTCTCTCTGCCTGCCCGTCTCTCTGCCTGCCTGTCTGTCTGTCTCTCTGCCTGCCCGTCTCTCTGCCTGCCCGTCTCTCTGCCTGCCCGTCTCTCTGCCTGCCTGTCTGTCTGCCTGCCCGTCTGTCTCTCTACCTGTCTGCCTGCCTGTCTGTCTCTCTACCTGCCTGCCTGCCTGTCTCTGTACCTGTCTGCCTGTCTCTCTGTCTCTCTACCTGTCTCTCTGCCTGCCTGTCTGTCTCTCTACCTGTCTCTCTGCCTGCCTGTCTGTCTCTCTGCCTGTCTGTCTATCTGCCTGCCTGTCTGTCTGCCTGCCTGTCTGTCTGCCTGCCTGTCTGTCTCTCTGCCTTCCTGTCTGTCTCTCTGCCTTCCTGTCTCTCTGCCTGTCTGTCTCTCTGCCTGTCTGTCTCTCTACCTGTCTGTCTCTCTACCTGTCTGTCTGTCTGTCTGTCTACCTGTCTGTCTGTCTACCTGTCTCTCTGCCTGTCTGTCTGTCTCTCTGCCTGTCTGTCTGATGATGGTCATGGTGTGGTAGGGCATTCAGAGGAAGCGTCCGTCGGAGGTCCAGAGCGCCATCTTGAGGCGATACCTGTTGGAGCTCACGCAGAGTTTCATCATTCCATTGGTGAGCCAACAGCCAATCACATCGCTCCATCACTTCCTGTTTACAATGCAAGCATCACACACCATTTGGTTTCACTTCAGTGATCAGCTCTTACAACA
>CM042331.1:32667566-32670066 GCA_023566125.1 Zingel zingel | reverse complement strand
ACACGGCCCTCAGACTCAGATTATTATTCTAAGAGTCTGGCAACATTATGGGATGGATCCCTACAGAGATAGACCTTTTAGTTAAAGAGGAAGATCCTTTTAGTTTAACATGGAACAGCCCCGAAATCACCATCACCAAACTACACCAGACTCCATGTAAATAATCAGGACTTTTAGCGTGTATAGAGCCAGCATATCTCCACCAGACTCCATGTAAATAATCAGGACTTTTAGCGTGTATAGAGCCAGCATATCTCCACCAGACTCCATGTAAATAATCAGGACTTTTAGCGTGTATAGAGCCAGCATATCTCCACCAGACTCCATGTAAATAATCAGGACTTTTAGCGTGTATAGAGCCAGCATATCTCCACCAGACTCCATGTAAATAATCAGGACTTTTAGTGTGTATAGAGCCAGCATATCTCCACGTGTAAATGGGTGAATTAAGGGTTTATTTCAACCAGACCAGAGTGGTGATTGTTGGAACAGTGGAAAGATGAACCAAGACGGCTTTTGATAGTTTGATTTAGTTTCTGTCCACTTTGAATGAAGTGTGTTTTACGATGATAAAAGTCCTGATTATTTACATGGAGTCTGGTGGGGAGGGATTAACGTAAATATTACAGCTTGGTTCTGGTTTAATACTGGACCAGTTTCACAGATTATTGTCCCATGGGACAATAATCTGTGAAACTGGTCCAGTATTAAACCAGATGAGACACACACACACACACACACACACACACACACACACACACACACACACACACACACACACACACACACACACACACACACACACACACACACACACACACACACACACACACACACACACACACACACACACACACCCACCCACCCACCCACCCCAGGTGGAATAAACATAAGTTACTTTTATGTTTTTAATTGTAATGAAAATAAAGAAATGTTTTTTTTTATTCCATTTTGTTTTTATTTAAAGGATAAATCTTTGTAACATCAGACCAGATGAAGTTATTTTTTATATCAGACTGAACTCAGTGAATGTAACTAATATTAATAATTAATTAAATAAATGTTTGCCTTTTTGTTCTTTTTCTCTAAAACTGTAAATATTTAGTTTTGAAAAGTAAAACCTGAATCATGTTGACATTATTATTGTTGTTGTTGTTCTGGTGCATACTGAACAGGTTATTGATCAGAATGATGTATGGAGAATGAATTATTAAAGTGTTTCAACGTGATGAACCAAACGGAGTCTGAAGCAGGAAAATAGTTTAATTTAGACTTTAAATATACAGATCAGTTAGATGAAGAACTACATTACCCAGAGTTCCCTGTGCATGTTTAATGTTACATGTTTCCTCACAGTCATTAATGTTCATATTCACACAGAAACCAGATTTAGTTTGTTTATAATCACACACACACACACACACACACACACACACACACACACACACACACAGAGACACGCACGCACACACACACACACACGCACACACAGAGACACCCACGCACACAGAGACACGCACACACACACAGAAAGCACACACACGCACACACACACGCACACACACAGACAGAAGCGCACACACACACACACACGCGCACACGCACACACACAGACAGAAGCACACACACAGAGACACACAGAGAGACACACACACAGAGACACGCATGCACGCACACACACAGAGACAGAAGCACACACACACACACGCACACACACACAGACAGAAGCATATACACACACACACACACACACACACACACACACAGAGACACGCACGCACACACAGAGACACACAGAGACACGCACGCACACACAGAGACACACAGAGACACGCACGCACGCATACACACACACACACACACACACACACACACACACACACACACACACACACACACACACACACACACACACACACACACACACACACACACACACACACACACAGAGACAGACCATCAGTGTGTGTGTGTCTCAGTCATAAAGGTCAGATCTGGTGTTGGTCCACCAGGGCTCCCCGTTGGTTTCTAACCGTTAACAATGAGACCAGCCTGGTTGACTTGGGAGGGTCTGGTTGACCTGGGAGGGTCTGGGAGGGTCTGGTTGACCTGGGAGGGTCTGGGGAGGGTCTGGGAGGGTCTGGTTGACCTGGGAGGGTCTGGGGAGGGTCTGGGAGGGTCTGGTTGACTTGGGAGGGTCTGGGGAGGGTCTGGTTGACCTGGGAGGGTCTGGGGAAGCTTCATTCACAGCCCGTCTCCAAACCAAAGGACGCCGCTGAAATGCCTCTGGGTGTAATTGGACAGTCCTTCAACCAATCAGAGCGATGAAGGAGAGGACGCATCAACGTTGCTGCGCTATCGTCATGGTGTGAATCCCGCCTCTACGGTTGTGATTGAGAGGGGGGAATGAGAGGGGGGAACGCCAGAGCAGGGGGAATGAGCAGGCTGTGTTTGTGTCTACCTGGCGTTGGGCCACCAGGTGGCGCCCTGGCCCCGCAGC
>CM042331.1:32660066-32662566 GCA_023566125.1 Zingel zingel | reverse complement strand
ATGTGTTCAGGGTCCCTCTGGATGTTCTGCGTGATATGTTCAGGGTCCCTCTTTGCCGCCAGCTGCAGCAGCTTCTTCACCTTCTCCAGCTTCTCCTTCAGCACGCCGACGTCCAGCTGGGACTCGTCCACGCCGAGGTCAGAGGTCGCCCTGCCGGCGGCGAGGTTAGAGGTCATCGCCATGGCGAGCGTCTTGTTCTCGGCGTCCAGCTGCAGGACGCGCTCCCGGAGTCTCTGTGCCGCCATCTGCTCGCGCTGCCTCGCCTTCTCACAGCCGCCCAGCAGCTCCGACAGCTCCGACACGCGCTGCTCCAGACCAGCCGCACGCCACTCAGCGCACTGAGCACGCTCAGTAGCACGCTCCTCCGCCTCGCTCGCCTGCACACACACACACACACACACACACACACACACACACACACACACACACACACACACACACACACACACACACACACACACACACACACACACACACACACACACAGTTTAGCCTGGATAGTGTAGCCTGGTTGGTTTAGCCTGGTTGGTTTAGCCTGCTTAGTTTAGCCTGGACTGGTTTAGTTTAGCCTGGTTTAGCCTGGTTCGTACCTTCCTGGTCTGGATGGCGCTCTGGGTCTGGAAGATGTCCTTCAGCTGCGCCAGCTCTCGCTGCAGCTCGTCCAATCGGGGATCAGGTTTGCTGTGATGTTGCTCGGTGGCGAGCAGCTTCTCCTTCAGCTCGTCTCTCTCCTCCCTCACCTGGCTCAGGTGAGCCTCAGACTCCGCCCCCCGCTCCACCGCCTGGGTCACAAATATGTCAAATGAAGTGTTAGCCCTACCTGTGTGTTAGCATATCTACCTGTGTGTTAGCCCTACCTGTGTGTTAGCATATCTACCTGTGTGTTAGCCCTACCTGTGTGTTAGCATATCTACCTGTGTGTTAGCATATCTACCTGTGTGTTAGCCCTACCTGTGTGTTAGCATATCTACCTGTGTGTTAGCATATCTACCTGTGTGTTAGCCCTACCTGTGTGTTAGCATATCTGCCTGTGTGTTAGCATATCTGCCTGTGTGTTAGCATATCTGCCTGTGTGTTAGCATATCTACCTGTGTGTTAGCATATCTACCTGTGTGTTAGCATATCTGCCTGTGTGTTAGCATATCTACCTGTGTGTTAGCAGCTCTACCTGTGTGTTAGCATATCTACCTGTGTGTTAGCCCTACCTGTGTGTTAGCATATCTACCTGTGTGTTATCATATCTACCTGTGTGTTAGCAGCTCTACCTGTGTGTTAGCAATCTAAGCATATCTACCTGTGTGTTAGCTCTACCTGTGTCTTAGCATCTCTACCTGTGTGTTAGCATCTCTACCTGTGTGTTAGCCCTACCTGTGTGTTAGCATCTCTACCTGTGTGTTAGCCCTACCTGTGTGTTAGCATCTCTACCTGTGTGTTAGCATCTCTAGCTCTATCTGTTAGCATCTCTACCTGTGTGTTAGCTCTATCTGTGTGTTAGCAGCTCTACCTGTTTGTTAGCATCTCTACCTGTGTGTTAGCATCTCTACCTGCGTGTTAGCTCTATCTGTTAGCATCTCTACCTGTGTGTTAGCCCTACCTGTGTGTATCCCTACCTGTGTGTTAGCTCTATCTGTTAGCATCTCTACCTGTGTGTTAGCCCTACCTGTGTGTTAGCATCTCTACCTGTGTGTTAGCTGAAGCCCTACCTGTGTGTTAGCATCTCTACCTGTGTGTTAGCTCTATCTGTTAGCATCTCTACCTGTGTGTTAGCTCTATCTGTGTGTTAGCATCTCTACCTGTGTGTTAGCTCTATCTGTTAGCATCTCTACCTGTGTGTTAGCGAGCAGTGTGGCCTTGGCGTCCTGCAGGCGGAGCTCTGCGTCCTGGCGCAGGTCTCTCTCGTGCTGCAGGAGCCTCTGCAGCTCGCGGAGCTGCGTGGCGTGGTCGGCCGTGTCTTGCGCCCTCTCGTGCTGCTGTGTGATGACGCGGGCGCGGCTCTCCGCCAGCTGCTCCTGCAGGGCGCCAAGCTCCACCTCCCGCTGCGCCAGCGCGCCCGCCAGCCGCTGCTGCAGCTCCTCCACTTCCTGTTTCAGCTGCCGCTTGTCGGCCTGGAAGTTCGCCTCCATCCTCGACTTCTCGTGCGTCACCGTGGCGATGGCGCTGGTGAGCGTGCTCAGTTGGTTCTTCAGCTGCGCTGCTCGTCGCTCCGTGTCGGTGCTGGGAGGGGGCGTGGCCTGCTGCTGAGGCTCCGCCCCCTCACTCTCCGGGCCCACGCCGTCCGCGTCCAACCGGCGTGCCTGCGGGAAGAAAACGTGTCGTTAGAACCTCGAGGACGCCATTCAGCGCTCTGTAGCGGCGTTCCTCGTAATAAATGTTTACCAGTCCCTCCAGAAAAACGTAGTAATGCCATCCCATAATTCATAATCAGCCAAAGTCTGCATATTTATTTCGGGGGGGGGGCGCATGTTCTCAAATACGCCGCACTTTCGCCGCATAAATTGCA
>CM042331.1:32650066-32652566 GCA_023566125.1 Zingel zingel | reverse complement strand
GTTAGTTACTAAAAGTTCTGTTGTTGCTGCTGACAGACTCAGATTATTATTCTAAGTGTCTGACAACATTATGGGATGGATCCCTACAGAGATAGACCTTTTAGTTAAAGAGGAAGATCCTTTTAGTTTAACATGGAACAGCCCCGAAATCACCATCACCAAACTCCACCAGACGTCATGTAAATAATCAGGACTTTTATCATCGTAAAACACACTTCATTCAAAGTGAACAGAAACTAAATAAAACTATCAAAAGCCGTTTTGGTTCATCTTTCCACTGTTCCAACAATCACCACTCTGGTTTGGTTGAAATAATCCCTTAATTCATCCATTTACATGTGGAAATATGCTGGCTCTATACACGCTAAAAGTCCTGATTATTTACATGGAGTCTGGTGGAAATATGCTGGCTCTATACACGCTAAAAGTCCTGATTATTTACATGGAGTCTGGTGGAGTTTGGTGATTTCGGGGCTGTTTTCAGACTCCAGCCGTCTCCTCATGTACAGATGTTGGGGTAGATGTCCAGATGTTCTGGGGTAGATGTCCAGATGTTCTGGGGTAGATGTTCTGGGGTAGATGTCCAGATGTTGGGGTATGTATACAGATGTTCTGGTCTCTGTGTTCCAGGGTTTAATGTGGAGACGGTCGAGTACAAGAACATCTGCTTCACAGTCTGGGACGTCGGAGGTCAGGACAAGATCCGTCCTCTGTGGAGGCACTACTTCCAGAACACGCAGGTACACAACCAGAACACACAGAACCAGAACACACAGGTCCAGAACCAGAACACACAGGTCCAGGTCCAGAACACAAAGGTCCAGAACCAGAACACACAGGTACACAACCAGAACACACAGGTCCAGGTCCAGAACACACAGGTCCAGATCCAGAACACACAGGTCCAGATCCAGAACACACAGGTCCAGATCCAGAACACACAGGTCCTGGTCCAGAACACACTTGTCCAGAACCAGAACACACAGGTCCAGAACCAGAACATTATGAAAATGTTTGGTGTTTCTTGATCCTGTCTCTAACCTCTGATGTGTGTCTCTGTGTGTTAATATAGTGTGTGTGTGTGTGTGTGTGTGTGTGTGTGTGTGTGTGTGTGTGTGTGTGTGTGTGATGTAGTGTGTGTGTGTGTAATGTAGTGTGTGTGTAATGTAGTGTGTGTGTGTGTGTGTGTATAATGTAGTGTGTGTGTGTGTGTGTAATGTAGTGTGTGTGTGTGTGTATATAATGTAGTGTGTGTGTGTGTGTGTAATGTAGTGTGTGTGTGTGTGTATATAATGTAGTGTGTGTGTGTATATAATGTAGTGTGTGTGTGTGTGTATAATGTAGTGTGTGTGTGTGTGTATAATGTGTGTGTGTATATAATGTAGTGTGTGTGTGTGTGTGTATATAATGTAGTGTGTGTGTGTGTGTGTGTATAATGTGTGTGTATATAATGTAGTGTGTGTGTGTGTGTGTGTGTATATAATGTGTGTATATAATGTAGTGTGTGTGTATATAATGTAATGTGTGTGTGTATGTATATATAATGTAATGTGTGTGTGTGTGTGTGTATATATAATGTAATGTAATGTGTGTGTATATAATGTAGTGTGTGTGTGTGTATATAATGTAATGTGTGTGTGTATATATATATAATGTAATGTGTGTGTGTAATGTAATGTAATGTGTGTGTGTGTATAATGTGTGTGTGTGTGTGTATATATAATGTAATGTGTGTGTATATAATGTGTGTGTGTATAATGTAATGTGTGTGTATATAATGTTGTGTGTGTGTGTGTGTGTGTGTGTGTGTGTGTGTGTGTGTGTATACAGTGAGGAAAATAAGTATTTGAACACCCTGCTATTTTGCAGGTTCTCCCACTTGGAAATCATGGAGGGGTCTGAAATTGTCATCGTAGGTGCATGTCCACTGTGAGAGACATAATCTAAAAACAAAAATCCAGAAATCACAATGTATGATTTTTTAACTATTTATTTGTATGATACAGCTGCAAATACATACACACATACATACATATATATATATATATATATATATATATATATATATATATATATATATATATACATACATTATATATACATACATATACCATTTATTATCCTAAATTAGATGGACCTCTTTGAGGTTGTTAGCTGCATAAAGACACATGTCCACCCCATACAATCAGTAAGAATCCAACTACTAACATGGCCAAGACCAAAGAGCTGTCCAAAGACACTAGAGACAAAATTGTACACCTCCACAAGGCTGGAAAGGGCTACGGGGGAATTGCCAAGCAGCTTGGTGAAAAAAGGTCCACTGTTGGAGCAATCATTAGAAAATGGAAGAAGCTAAACATGACTGTCAATCTCCCTCGGACTGGGGCTCCATGCAAGATCTCACCTCGTGGGGTCTCAATGATCCTAAGAAAGGTGAGAAATCAGCCCAGGACTACACGGGAGGAGCTGGTCAATGACCTGAAAAGAGCTGGGACCACCG
>CM042331.1:32597566-32605066 GCA_023566125.1 Zingel zingel | reverse complement strand
TGGACCGCACAGGGACCTGGTTTATAATCTCTTAGTGTTCAGAGTCAAACCTGCATCCTCTGCCCCCCTTTCAGGCCACAGACGCGGACCTGAGCTCCTTCAGCGAGTCGGACCTGAAGACGCTGTCGTCCCACCAGATCATCGAGTTCCTGTCTCTGCTGCTGCAGGAGGTAATCCCCCACAGTCCACCACAGTCCACCACAGACCCCCACAGTCCACCACAGACCCCCACAGTCCACCACAGACCCCCACAGTCCACCACAGACCCCACAGACCCCCACAGTCCCCCACAGTCCACCACAGTCCCCCACAGTCCACCACAGACCCCACAGTCCACCACAGACCCCACAGTCCACCACAGTCCCCCACAGTCCACCACAGACCCCCACAGTCCACCACAGACACCACAGTCCACCACAGACCCCCACTATCCACCACAGACCCCCACAGTCCACCACAGACCCCACAGTCCACCACAGACCCCCACAGTCCAGTGACCTGCCTGTCTCTCTGACAGTAACCTGTCTGTCTCTCAGTAACCTGTCTGTCTCTCTGACAGTGACCTGTCTGTCTGACAGTGACCTCTGTCTCTCTGACAGTCACCTGTCTGTCTCTTTGACAGTGACCTCTGTCTGTCTGACAGTAACCTGTCTGTCTGCCTGTCTGTCTCTTTGACAGTGACCTCTGTCTGTCTGACAGTAACCTGTCTGTCTGCCTGTCTGTCTCTCTGCAGGGCCCCCTCCCTCTGACTCATGTGAAGAAGATGCAGCAGCTGTATGATCTCAACGCCAGCATGAACGCAGAGATCCGCTTCAGGTAGGACTCCTTCCTTTATAAGCCACGCCCTCTCCCTGGAAGCCTCCTCCTGATTGGCTCTTCTCCCTGCAGGTGGCTCAGGTTGTGTGTTCGAGCCAGGTGGGAGGAAGCGGTTCCCATGGCGATGAAGATGGCGACAGAGCAGGGCAGGATGAAGTTCACCAGACCGCTCTTCAAGTAATTACACTCCAGACATGTAGTCATCTTTAAGATAGGCTTTTATTTTGAAAGTCCCACTTCTTATTTATTCATTTTATTCAAAAGAGAAGTTTGTTTTTCATTTAAATGCCTGGAAGAACTTATTATATAAATATAAATATATAAATATATATAAAATAGTCTAATATAAATATAGAACTATATATACTGTATTTAAAATAGTCTGAAATAAATATATATACTATATATAAAATAGTCTGAAATAAATATATATATATATATATATATATATATATATATATATATATATATATATATATATATATATATATACTATATATAAAATAGTCTGAAATAAATATAAATATATATACTATATATAAAATAGTCTAATATAAATATAGAAATGTATATACTATATATAAAATAGTCTGAAATAAATATAAATATAGAAATATATATACTATATATAAAATAGTCTGAAATAAATATAGAAATATATATACTATATATAAAATAGTCTGAAATAAATATAAATATATATATATATATATATATATATATATATATATACTATATATAAAATAGTCTAATATAAATATATATACTATATATAAAATAGTCATATAAATATAGAAATGTATATACTATATATAAAATAGTCTGAAATAAATATAAATATATATATATATATATATATATATATACTATATATAAAGTAGTCTGAAATAAATATAGAAATATATATATACTATATATAAAATAGTCTGAAATAAATATAAATATATATACTATATATAAAATAGTCTAATATAAATATAGAAATGTATATACTATATATAAAATAGTCTGAAATAAATATAAATATAGAAATATATATACTATATATAAAATAGTCTGAAATAAATATATATACTATATATAAAATAGTCTGAAATAAATATATATACTATATATAAAATAGTCTGAAATAAATAGAAATATAGAAATATATATATACTATATATAAAATAGTCTGAAATAAATAGAAATATATATACTATATATAAAATAGTCTGAAATAAATATAAATATATATACTATATATAAAATAGTCTAATATAAATATAGAAATCTATATACTATATAAAATAGTCTGAAATAAATATAAATATATATACTATATATAAAATAGTCTAATATAAATATAGAAATCTATATACTATATAAAATAGTCTGAAATAAATATAAATATATATACTATATATAAAATAGTCTAATATAAATATAGAAATATATATACTATATATAAAATAGTCTAATATAAATATAGAAATCTATATACTATATAAAATAGTCTGAAATAAATATAAATATATATACTATATATAAAATAGTCTAATATAAATATAGAAATATATATACTATATATAAAATAGTCTAATATAAATATAGAAATCTATATACTATATAAAATAGTCTGAAATAAATATAAATATATATACTCTATATAAAATAGTCTGAAATAAATATATATACTATATATAAAATAGTCTGAAATAAATAGAAATATATATACTATATATAAAATAATCTGAAATAAATAGAAATATAGAAATAAATAGAAATATATATACTATATATAAAATAATCTGAAATAAATAGAAATATAGAAATATATATACTATATATAAAATAGTCTAATATAAATATAGAAATATATATACTATATATAAAATAGTCTAATATAAATATAGAAATATATATACTATATATAAAATAGTCTAATATAAATATAGAAATATATATACTATATATAAAATAGTCTAATATAAATATAGAAATATATATACTATATATAAAATAGTCTGAAATAAATATAGAAATATATATACTATATATAAAATAGTCTAATATAAATATATATACTATATATAAAAGTACTGTGAGCTGTAGTATTAGTACCTCTGAGTATTGTGAGCAGCAGTATTAGTACCTGTGAGTATTGTGAGCAGCAGTATTAGTACCTGTGAGTACTGTGAGCAGCAGTATTAGTATTGTGAGTACTGTGAGCAGCAGTATTAGTACTGTGAGTATTGTGAGCAGCAGTATTAGTACCTGTGAGTATTGTGAGTACTGTGAGCAGCAGTATTAGTACTGTGAGCAGCAGTATTAGTACTGTGAGTATTGTGAGCAGCAGTATTAGTACCTGTGAGTACTGTGAGCAGCAGTATTAGTACCTGTGAGTACTGTGAGCTGCAGTATTAGTACCTGTGAGTACTGTGAGCTGCAGTATTAGTACTTGTGAGTACTGTGAGCTGCAGTATTAGTACCTGTGAGTATTGTGAGTACTGTGAGCTGCAGTATTAGTACCTGTGAGTACTGTGAGCAGCAGTATTAGTACCTGTGAGTACTGTGAGCAGCAGTATTAGTACCTGTGAGTACTGTGAGCAGCAGTATTAGTACCTGTGAGTACTGTGAGCAGCAGTATTAGTACCTGTGAGTACTGTGAGCAGCAGTATTAGTACTTGTGAGTACTGTGAGCTGCAGTATTAGTACCTGTGAGTACTGTGAGCTGCAGTATTAGTACTTGTGAGTACTGTGAGCTGCAGTATTAGTACCTGTGAGTATTGTGAGTACTGTGAGCTGCAGTATTAGTACCTGTGAGTATTGTGAGTACTGTGAGCAGCAGTATTAGTACTGTGAGTATTGTGAGCAGCAGTATTAGTACCTGTGAGTACTGTGAGCAGCAGTATTAGTACCTGTGAGTACTGTGAGCAGCAGTATTAGTACCTGTGAGTATTGTGAGCAGCAGTATTAGTACCTGTGAGTATTGTGAGCTGCAGTATTAGTACCTGTGAGTATTGTGAGCTGCAGTATTAGTACCTGTGAGTATTGTGAGCAGCAGTATTAGTACCTGTGAGTATTGTGAGCTGCAGTATTAGTACCTGTGAGTATTGTGAGCTGCAGTATTAGTACCTGTGAGTATTGTGAGCAGCAGTATTAGTACCTGTGAGTATTGTGAGCTGCAGTATTAGTACCTGTGAGTATTGTGAGTACTGTGAGCAGCAGTATTAGTACCTGTGAGTACTGTGAGCAGCAGTATTAGTACCTGTGAGTACTGTGAGCAGCAGTATTAGTACCTGTGAGTACTGTGAGCAGCAGTATTAGTACCTGTGAGTACTGTGAGCTGCAGTATTAGTACTTGTGAGTACTGTGAGCTGCAGTATTAGTACTTGTGAGTACTGTGAGCTGCAGTATTAGTACCTGTGAGTATTGTGAGCAGCAGTATTAGTACCTGTGAGTACTGTGAGCAGCAGTATTAGTACCTGTGAGTACTGTGAGCAGCAGTATTAGTACCTGTGAGTATTGTGAGCTGCAGTATTAGTATCTGTGAGTATTGTGAGTACTGTGAGCTGCAGTATTAGTACCCGTGAGTACTGTGAGCAGCAGTATTAGTACCTGTGAGTACTGTGAGCAGCAGTATTAGTACCTGTGAGTACTGTGAGCTGCAGTATTAGTACCTGTGAGTATTGTGAGTACTGTGAGCAGCAGTATTAGTACTTGTGAGTACTGTGAGCTGCAGTATTAGTACCTGTGAGTACTGTGAGCAGCAGTATTAGTACCTGGGAGTACTGTGAGCAGCAGTATTAGTACCTGGGAGTACTGTGAGCTGCAGTATTAGTACCTGTGAGTGTTGTTAGCAGCAGTATTAGTACCTGTGAGTGTTGTTAGCAGCAGTATTAGTACCTGTGAGTGTTGTTAGCAGCAGTATTAGTACCTGTGAGTATTGTGAGCTGCAGTATTAGTACCTGTGAGTGTTGTTAGCAGCAGTATTAGTACTTGTGAGTACTGTGAGCTGCAGTATTAGTACCTGTGAGTATTGTGAGTACTGTGAGCTGCAGTATTAGTACCTGTGAGTACTGTGAGCAGCAGTATTAGTACTGTGAGTATTGTGAGCAGCAGTATTAGTACCTGTGAGTACTGTGAGCTGCAGTATTAGTACCTGTGAGTATTGTGAGTACTGTGAGCTGCAGTATTAGTACCTGTGAGTATTGTGAGTACTGTGAGCTGCAGTATTAGTACTTGTGAGTACTGTGAGCTGCAGTATTAGTACCTGTGAGTACTGTGAGCAGCAGTATTAGTACTGTGAGTATTGTGAGCAGCAGTATTAGTACCTGTGAGTACTGTGAGCAGCAGTATTAGTACCTGTGAGTACTGTGAGCAGCAGTATTAGTACTGTGAGTATTGTGAGCAGCAGTATTAGTACCTGTGAGTATTGTGAGTACTGTGAGCTGCAGTATTAGTACCTGTGAGTATTGTGAGTACTGTGAGCTGCAGTATTAGTACTTGTGAGTAATGTGAGCTGCAGTATTAGTACCTGTGAGTACTGTGAGCAGCAGTATTAGTACTGTGAGTATTGTGAGCAGCAGTATTAGTACCTGTGAGTACTGTGAGCAGCAGTATTAGTACCTGTGAGTACTGTGAGCAGCAGTATTAGTACTGTGAGTACTGTGAGCAGCAGTATTCGTACTGTAAGTATTGTGAGCTGCAGTATTAGTACCTGTGAGTATTGTGAGTACTGTGAGCTGCAGTATTAGTACCTGTGAGTACTGTGAGCAGCAGTATTAGTACCTGTGAGTACTGTGAGTTGCAGTATTAGTACCTGTGAGTATTGTGAGTACTGTGAGCAGCAGTATTAGTACTTGTGAGTACTGTGAGCTGCAGTATTAGTACCTGTGAGTATTGTAAGTACTGTGAGCTGCAGTATTAGTACTGTGAGTATTGTGAGTAGCAGTATTAGTACCTGTGAGTATTGTGAGCTGCAGTATTAGTACCTGTGAGTGTTGTTAGCAGCAGTATTAGTACCTGTGAGTACTGTGAGCTGCAGTATTAGTACCTGTGAGTATTGTGAGCTGCACTATTAGTACCTGTGAGTGTTGTTAGCAGCAGTATTAGTACCTGTGAGTACTGTGAGCTGCAGTATTAGTACTTGTGAGTACTGTGAGCTGCAGTATTAGTACCTGTGAGTACTGTGAGCTGCAGTATTAGTACCTGTGAGTACTGTGAGCTGCAGTATTAGTACCTGTGAGTACTGTGAGCTGCAGTATTAGTACCTGTGAGTACTGTGAGCAGCAGTATTAGTACTTGTGAGTACTGTGAGCTGCAGTATTAGTACCTGTGAGTATTGTGAGTACTGTGAGCTGCAGTATTAGTACCTGTGAGTACTGTGAGCAGCAGTATTATTACTGTGAGTATTGTGAGCAGCAGTATTAGTACCTGTGAGTACTGTGAGCTGCAGTATTAGTACCTGTGAGTATTGTGAGTACTGTGAGCTGCAGTATTAGTACCTGTGAGTACTGTGAGCAGCAGTATTATTACTGTGAGTATTGTGAGCAGCAGTATTAGTACCTGTGAGTACTGTGAGCTGCAGTATTAGTACCTGTGAGTATTGTGAGTACTGTGAGCTGCAGTATTAGTACCTGTGAGTACTGTGAGCAGCAGTATTAGTACTTGTGAGTACTGTGAGCTGCAGTATTAGTACCTGTGAGTACTGTGAGCAGCAGTATTAGTACTTGTGAGTACTGTGAGCTGCAGTATTAGTACCTGTGAGTACTGTGAGCAGCAGTATTAGTACTGTGAGTATTGTGAGCAGCAGTATTAGTACCTGTGAGTACTGTGAGCAGCAGTATTAGTACCTGTGAGTACTGTGAGCAGCAGTATTAGTACTGTGAGTACTGTGAGCAGCAGTATTCGTACTGTAAGTATTGTGAGCAGCAGTATTAGTACCTGTGAGTACTGCGAGCAGCAGTATTAGTACCTGTGAGTACTGTGAGCTGCAGTATTAGTACCTGACTGTGTATCTGCTGGCTTTCAGAGAGGTCTTTAACTTTGAGAAGTACCGTGAGGAGGCGGTCAGCGTGTTCGTGGCTCACCGCGCGGCGATGCACCCGGTCACCTCGGGACTGGTTGCCAAGGACCTCAAGCTGGACGCCAACACCGCCAACCTGTAACCACTGCAACCAGCCTGTCACCACGGCAACCAGCCTGGAACCACGGCAACCAGAAAGCCACTGTACCAGCCTGGACAAAGCAACAGTATTAAACCCGACGACAGTATCAGCATCAACCAATCAGAGCTCTCCTCCTCCGGTAGCATCAACCAATCAGAGCTCTCCTCATCCGGTAGCATCAACCAATCAGAGCTCTCATCAGAACTTCTGTCTGTAAGAATAAATAAAAGGTGTGTGAAGGGACCTCTGCTGCTGTCTCTTATTTTAATACATCATCTCTTACACTGGAACCAAGACATTCATCACACTACAAAATACAAGTTAGTAATATTAACACATGCTAGTCATACCCCCCCCCCCCATATAAAGTAACTAAAAACATTTTAAATCTTAGTTTGGTTCAAATACTTTTTAACTTTAATTCTATAACTAACCGTCCTGCTGGCACCAACAGTCTTTACAACGTTTATGACTTCAGATTAAATTAATTTCATATTTAAGAAACAGCTGCACAACATAATAGCATCTTATA
>CM042331.1:32580066-32595066 GCA_023566125.1 Zingel zingel | reverse complement strand
GACACAGAGTTGACTGAGAACGGTTTTGAACAACTTGCTGTAGCTGTCGGTGTTTCCTCTCAATGCTGAGGTCATGTGTGGAGCCCCTGGTGAGACTCGGAGCAAAGTCTCATGTTGTCTCGAGCCTTCTTAGAGGTTTAAAATATCTATTTTGATGCGAGTTAACTTCTGGGAAACATTCTTGGGTTTTTGTGGCTGTCGCTTTCAGCTGTTTGTGTGAGAATGAATTATTTCATTTATCCTTGAACTGCTTCTCTTATCATAGTCATAGTATAGCATGTCGAAAAAATGTTTAAAAAAGTCATAGTAGGCCTATAGTATGTCGAATTATGGCTCCATAGCAGACGTTTTTATAAAAATAGGCTAACGATTGGGTCATAACCACGAGACTTACTGTCTCATAGTAGAGGAATTACCGTATAGTACAGGAGAAGCTCTCAGGCAGTTTGGACTTCCATTAGCTGTTTAAGTGTAATTACTAATGTTAACTATCATGTTAGTGATCAGTAATTAGCCTGTGCCTATGTTATCTCCTTACATATACCTACGCTCTCCGTCTCTGCTAGATTGGGAATGATTGAGATTTCTCTTTGCACAGCTACCAGAAGACTTCCAACTTTCAGACAGGTTGCTCACGTCACATCTACGTCTTCAAGCTCAGTTGGAGGCTGCTCAGTAACGCTCAGCCATCACCGGAAAAGAGACTTCACTGGTCTCCGTCCAGAGACACGGGACCTGCTGGTCCAGTATATACACGGGACCTGCTGGTCCAGTAAATATATGTCTATGGGTACATTCAGTAGTCGCCATCTTCTTCTCTCACTAGTGGTAGAACGTAGACGTATAAAGATAGAACACGTCATCGTCCCCAAAACAATATAACGACTTTTACGAACAATTAATCCGCGATGTGTAACGTTACTGTCGGCAAAATAAACTATACGACCACAGCCATTGTTACTGAAATAAAGTCCCACGGTGGACACAGGAAGAGGAGGGGCTTACACACAGGAAGGGGTGGGATTTATATACCGGAATGGGCGGGGCTTGTCCTTTCTCTACTGTTCCCTGATCAAACATAAATACAGTTCAGCTGATTATATAAACCAAAACAACCACAGAAATAAGAAGTACATTATTTATTATGTAAAGTCAAAGGCAGTTTTTATTGAGTTTTAGTTACATTAGAAACAATCATTACAGGATTAATAAACAGCTCTTTATTAGGTGGAAGAAGGCAGAGGTGAAGTTTTGGGAGGACTGATGACAGCTGATGGTGTTGGCACAAAAATCAATACGCTGAAGCTCTGAAGTCCTAATACCACACTGTGCAAATACTCTGTTACAGTAAAAGTCCTGCAGTGAAAATGTTACTTCAGTAAAAGTCTAAGTCATCAGGAGAATGTAATTAAAGTATTCAAACATTATAGAAAGAGTACCAAGAGCCTGGGTCTGTCCCGTCAGATACCCCCTACCAAGAGCCTGGGTCTGTCCCGTCAGATACCCCTACCAAGAGCCTGGGTCTGTCCCGTCAGACACCCCCTACCAAAAGCCTGGGTCTGTCCCGTCAGACACCCCCTACCAAGAGCCTGGGTCTGTCCCGTCAGACACCCCCTACCAAGAGCCTGGGTCTGTCCCGTCAGACACCGCCTATCAAGAGCCTGGTCTGTCCCGTCAGACACCCCCTACCAAGAGCCTGGGTCTGTCCCGTCAGACACCCCCTACCAAGAGCCTGGTCTGTCCAGGTTTCTCCCTAAAAGGAGTTCTTCATCGCCACTGTCCCACTGAATGCTCTTGGGGGGAATTACAGGAATAGTTGGGTCTTTGTAAATTATAGAGTGTGGTCTAGGCCTTCTCTATCTGGAAAGTATCTCGAGATAACTCTTGTTATGATTTGATACTAGGGCTGGGCGATATATGGATATTATATCGATATCGTGATATGAGACTAGATATCGTCTTAGATTTTGGATATCGTGATATGACATCAGTGTCTTCTCCTGGTGTTAAAGGCTGCGTTACAGTAAAGTGATGTAATGTTCTGAACTGACCAGACTGTTCCAGCTGTTCTAGTATTTCCCTTTACCCACTTAGACATTATGTCCACATTACCGATGATTATTGATCTAAAATCTAAGTGTGAAGATATTTTGTTAAAGCACCAATTGTCAACCGTAGAATATCGCCACAATATCGATATCGAGGTATTTGGTGAAGAATATTGTGATATCTGATTGTCTCCATATCGCCCAGCCCTATTTGATACTATTAATAAAATTGCATTGAATTTAAATTTAATTTGTCCCTCCCTTAAAATATGATTGGTTTTGGGATATTAAGTATAATAAAAGTTTACTAACTGAGCAGCTTTGTGTGAGAGAATTTTATATAAGAAGCCGAACTTCTGTATTTTTACTGCAGCTGCACATCATTTCCATTTCTTAATCACGGGGCAAAGTGCTACTAAATGAGCTGCCAGAACTTTTCTGTTATTTTACGGATTTGACGCTGAAACTGTTCTGGGTGTAGACCCCCCAGAGCCCACCGGTAATAATGTCCCACCCCCCCAATGCTGAAACAAAACTTCCGACTTTACGCTGATGACAGTCTGCTGTCGTTCACAAAGGCAGCGATGCTACCTCCTGGTTCTGGTTCTGTTCAGTCTTATAAAGAGTTCAGAATTGCAGTCATTATGACATCACTGCAGTCTTAGTTCAGGTGCAGCTGAGTTGCCTACTATTAAACTTTATATATTTTTTGTTATACAGAAAGACAGTTAAGACCGTGTGCGGGAGTTTCTTTGCAACTTCAGACATTAATAATCAAAATTCTTCTGGAGAAAACGGGAACCAAACTGTAGCGCTCTGACGTTACGCTGATGACCGTCTGCTGTCGTTCATAAAGGCAGCGGTGCTACCTCCTGCAAGTTCTCACAGACAGCTGAGACTTGTGGTTCAGGTCCAGCTGAGTCGCTCCAGGTCCTGGTCTTCCTGCCGATGCTGCAGTCTCTGTTCCTCCAGCAGAGACACCAGAGCATCTCTCTGCTCCACCACGTCCAGCATCTCCTCCAGGATCAGCCGCTCCTCCAGCAGCTGCCACTCCTCCTTCAGGTGGTCTGCACACAACACCAAATATCTTATTATGTCTTGTAACCTGCTGTGCCATGAACTACTACGACTACTATTTCTAGTCACTGATCCATTATCTTTATTATGACTATTACGCCACTGTTCATCACCCCCCCCAACCGGCACCGTCAGACACCACCTACCAAGAGCCTGGTCTGTCCCGTCAGACACACCCTACCAAGAGCCTGGTCTGTCCCGTCAGACACCCCCTACCAAGAGCCTGGTCTGTCCCGTCAGACACCCCCTACCAAGAGCCTGGTCTGTCCCGTCAGACACCCCCTACCAAGAGCCTGGGTCTGTCCCGTCAGACACCCCATACCAAGAGTCTGGGTCTGTCCAGGTTTCTCCCTAAAAGGAGTTCTTCATCGCCACTGTCCCACTGAATGCTCTTGGGGGAATTACTGGAGTTGTTGGGTCTTTCTTAACTTAACTCTTAACTCTCGAGATAGAGCCTTACTTTCTTTTTCATACAGAGGAGTTATCAGCACTTTTACGTTTCTCCGCTATGTTTCATTCATAAAATAGTGATGCCGTGGCGGGATGATAGCAGCTAGCAGCATTATTACATTATTATTCAAAATACAATAAAGATGAAATAAAAGAAATGAAATGAAAATGGAAGGAAGTGTTGTCGTGCTGTGTGACGAGTCAGTGGGATGTTACCGTCCACGGCCATCCGCTCTCTGAGCTCCGTCTGCAGGCGACTCTGGCGGTCCTCCAACTCCAACTCTCGAGCACTGAGACACAGCAGAGGACAGAGACTGAGACACAGCAGAGGACAGAGACTGAGATACAGCAGAGGACAGAGACTGAGATACAGCAGAGGACAGAGACACAGCAGAGGACAGAGACTGAGACACAGCAGAGGACAGAGACACAACAGAGGACAGAGACTGAAACACAGCAGAGGACTGAGACACAGCAGAGGACTGAGACTGAGACACAGCAGAGGACAGAGACTGAAACACAGCAGAGGACAGAGACTGAGATACAGCAGAGGACAGAGACTGAGATACAGCAGAGGACAGAGACACAGCAGAGGACAGAGACTGAGACACAGCAGAGGACAGAGACACAACAGAGGACAGAGACTGAAACACAGCAGAGGACAGAGACACAGCAGAGGACAGAGACACAGCAGAGGACTGAGACTGAGACACAGCAGAGGACAGAGACTGAAACACAGCAGAGGACAGAGACACAGCAGAGGACAGAGACTGTGACACAGCAGAGGACAGAGACACAGCAGAGGACAGAGACACAGCAGAGGACAGAGACTGCGACACGGCAGAGGACAGAGACACAGCAGAGGACAGAGACACAGCAGAGGACAGAGACACAGCAGAGGACAGAGACTGAGACACAGCAGAGGACAGAGACACAACAGAGGACAGAGACTGAAACACAGCAGAGGACAGAGACACAGCAGAGGACAGAGACACAGCAGAGGACTGAGACTGAGACACAGCAGAGGACAGAGACTGAAACACAGCAGAGGACAGAGACACAGCAGAGGACAGAGACACAGCAGAGGACAGAGACTGAGACACAGCAGAGGACAGAGACACAGCAGAGGACAGAGACACAGCAGAGGACAGAGACTGAGACACAGCAGAGGACAGAGATACATCAGAGGACAGAGACTGAGACACAGCAGAGGACAGAGACACAGCAGAGGACAGAGACTGAGACACAGCAGAGGACAGAGACTGAGACACAGCAGAGGACAGAGACAAAGCAGAGGACAGAGACTGAGACACAGCAGAGGACAGAGACTGAGACACAGCAGAGGACAGAGATACAGCAGAGGACAGAGACTGAGACACAGCAGAGGATAGAGACACAGCAGAGGACAGAGACTGAGACACAGCAGAGGACAGAGACACAGCAGAGGACAGAGACTGAGACACAGGAGAGGACTGAGACAGAGACACAGCAGAGGAAAGAGACACAGACACAGCAGAGGACAGAGACTGAAACACAGCGGAGGACAGAGATACAGCAGAGGACAGAGACTGAGACACAGCAGAGGACAGAGACTGAGACACAGCAGAGGACAGAGACAGAGACACAGCAGAGGACAGAGACACAGCAGAGGACAGAGACAGAGACACAGCAGAGGACAGAGACTGAGACACAGCAGAGGACAGAGACACAGCAGAGGACAGAGACACAGCAGAGGACAGAGACTGAGACACAGCAGAGGACAGAGACTGAGACACAGCAGAGGACAGAGATACAGCAGAGGACAGAGACTGAGACACAGCAGAGGACAGAGACACAGCAGAGGACAGAGACTGAGACACAGCAGAGGACAGAGACTGAGACACAGCAGAGGACAGAGACAAAGCAGAGGACAGAGACTGAGACACAGCAGAGGACAGAGACTGAGACACGGCAGAGGACAGAGATACAGCAGAGGACAGAGACTGAGACACAGGAGAGGACTGAGACAGAGACACAGCAGAGGACAGAGACACAGACACAGCAGAGGACAGAGACTGAAACACAGCAGAGGACAGAGACACAGCAGAGGACAGAGACTGAGACACAGCAGAGGACAGAGACAGAGACACAGCAGAGGACAGAGACTGAGACACAGCAGAGGACAGAGACACAGCAGAGGACAGAGACAGAGACACAGCAGAGGACAGAGACTGAGACACAGCAGAGGACAGAGACTGAGACACAGCAGAGGACAGAGACAAAGCAGAGGACAGAGACAGAGACACAGCAGAGGACAGAGACTGAGACACATCAGAGGACAGAGATACAGCAGAGGACAGAGACTGAGACACAGCAGAGGACAGAGACACAGCAGAGGACAGAGACTGAGACACAGCAGAGGACAGAGACACAGCAGAGGACAGAGACTGAGACACAGCAGAGGACAGAGACTGAGACACAGCAGAGGACAGAGACACAACAGAGACACAGCAGAGGACAGAGACACAGCAGAGGACAGAGACTGAGACACAGCAGAGGACAGAGACACAGCAGAGGACAGAGACACAGCAGAGGAGAGAGACTGAAACACGGCAGAGGACAGACTGAGACACAGCAGAGGACAGAGACTGAGACACAGCAGAGGACAGAGACTGAGACACAGCAGAGGACAGAGATACAGCAGAGGACAGAGACTGAGATACAGCAGAGGACAGAGACTGAGATACAACAGAGGACAGAGACACAGCAGAGGACAGAGACACAGCAGAGGACAGAGACAGAGACACAGCAGAGGACAGAGACACAGCAGAGGACAGAGACTGAGACACAGCAGAGGACAGAGACAGAGACACAGCAGAGGACAGAGACACAGCAGAGGACAGAGACACAGCAGAGGACAGAGACTGAGACACAGCAGAGGACAGAGACTGAGACACAGCAGAGGACAGAGACTGAGACATAGCAGAGGACAGAGACACAGCAGAGGACAGAGACTGAGACACAGCAGAGGACAGAGACACAGCAGAGGACAGAGACTGAGACACAGCAGAGGACAGAGACACAGCAGAGGACAGAGACTGAGACACAGCAGAGGACTGAGACACAGCAGAGGACAGAGACTGAGACACAGCAGAGGACAGAGACACAGCAGAGGACAGAGACTGAGACACAGCAGAGGACTGAGACACAGCAGAGGACTGAGACACAGCAGAGGACTGAGACACAGCAGAGGACTGAGACACAGCAGAGGACTGAGACACAGCAGAGGACAGAGACAGCTACTCACAATATCATGAGTTCCGACTCGTACCGGACCAGAGAGTTCTTGTGCTGGACCAGCTGGAACCACTGCTGCATCAGAGCCGGACTCTCCAGCTTCCCCATTCCTGCAGCCAGCACAGGTTTTAAAGGTACAGGTCACCCAAAATACATTCACAACAACCTGCTGGTCCCAATCGCTGACGGCTCTTCTCTTTAAAGGTCCAGTCTGTGACGTGTTTAGTTCAATCTGTGTTGCCGTTCACCAACGTGTCCTTCTTCATGAATATTTACCTCCACCATCAACTCACAGGATTCCTTTTGGCTTGACATTTAACATTAGCGTTAGCATGAACCGCTATTCATGCTCCATCTTAACATACGTTAGCTGGTAAGGGACACACAGAACATACTGCTCCAGCGGGGGGTGTGTGTGTGTGTGTGTGTGTGTGTGTGTGTGTAAGGGACATACTGCTCCAGCTGTGTGTGTGTGTGTGTGTGTGTGTGTGTGTGTGTGTGTGTGTGTGTGTGTGTGTGTGTGTAAGGGACATACTGCTCCAGTTGTGTGTCTGCCTGTGTGTGTGTGTCTGTGTGTGTGTGTCTGCGTGTGTGTGTGTATGTGTCTGCCTGTGTGTGTGTGTGTGTCTGCCTGTGTGTGTGTGTGTGTCTGCCTGTGTGTGTGTGTGTGTGTGTGTGTGTGTGTGTGTGTCTGCCTGTGTGTGTGTCTGTGTGTGTGTGTGTGAGAGACCTCTCACTGCTGTAACATCTTTGTTGGCAGTCACACATGCTCAGTAGCTAGGTAAGACCACATGCTCAGTAGCTAGGTAAGACCACACGCTCAGTAGCTAGGTAAGACCACATGCTCTATAGCTAGGTAAGACCACATGCTCAGTAGCTAGGTAAGACCACATGCTCAGTAGCTAGGTAAGACCACATGCTCAGTAGCTAGGTAAGATCACATGCTCAGTAGCTAGGTAAGATCACATGCTCAGTAGCTAGGTAAGGACTACATGAGCTAGCTAGCTGTTTCTCCAACTTCAGTAGTACAAGGCAGGATTAGCCGGGAGACTTCTTCTAAACGAGGGAGCACATGTAAGTAGTTCTTTTGTAGATTAGGGTGAACTTGTGTGTGTTGTAGCAGTGTTCTGCCATTGAGGACGAGCTAGCATTCTAGCGCTAGAATGCTAGCGCTAGAATGCCAACCCGGCCACAGAGTGCTTAACTTTCGGAAGCTTTTTGAACGAACGGTTCATGAGAACATGAGTTGTTAATTATGAAGTCATAAATCAAACTAACCTTCCAGGTGCAGCTCGGTGTCTTGGCTGTCGTTGGAGTCTCCCCAATAATCTGACAGAAACACAGGTGAGTCATCGTTAAACACTGAAACGGTCATTCTCCACCGAGAGGTTTCTGTCTGTTGAAAGGAAGTTCTTCCTCGCTGCTGTCGCACCAAATGCTCGCTCGTTGTGTCTCCGTAAATTATAGAGTGTGGTCTAGACCAGTTGTTCTCAAATGGGGGTACATGTCCCCCTAGGGGTACTCTGGAGGACTGCAGGGGGCACGTGTCCCCCTAGGGGTACTCTGGAGGACTGCAGGGGGTACGTGTCCCCCTAGGGGTACTTTGGAGGACCGCAGGGGGTACATGTCCCCCTAGAGGTACTCTGGGGGACTGCAGGGGGTACGTGTCCCTCTAGGGGTACTCTGGAGGACTGCAGGGGGTACATGTCCCCCTAGGGGTACTTTGGAGGACCGCAGGGGGTACATGTCCCCCTAGGGGTACTCTGGGGGACTGCAGGGGGTACGTGTCCCCCTAGGGGTACTCTGGAGGACCGCAGGGGGTACATGGCTTACATGGAACATTATTGAAAACAGTCTGAGAACACCTGGTCTAGACCTACTCTATCTGTAAAGTGTCCTGAGATAACTCTTGATACTAGAAATAAAACTGAATTGAACAGATAGAAGTCTGTATCTTCAGCATACAGCAGAGGGCCCAACATGGACCCCTGTGGTACCCCAACTTAATATATGTTGCACCTGCTTCATACGGTAGACTCACGGTAGATATGCTTCACCCACTGACCAAAAAAACAATGGTAATCTATTGAGTGATTGGTCAAATTTGAACATTCACTATCATTTGGACTGGGGGATGAAAAAAATAATTTTGAGTTTAGTTTATTTATGAAAGGGGACAGCGCAGATTAATAACACAGAATTAGCCACAAGGCTATTTTTCATCTGTAGTCGCCTGCCTTCGATATTAAAAAAGGCTTTTTAAAATACAAAGACATAAAAAGACAACACAAACAAAACAAAACTTAGCACAACACACAACTTAGCACAACACAACACACGACACAGCCTGGATCTGACACTATACATACAGCTGAATTGAACAGATAGAAGTCTGTGTCATCAGCATACAGCAGAGGGCCCAACATGGACCCGTTTAATATTGTGTGTGTGTGTGTGTGTGTGTGTGTGTGTGTGTGTGTGTGTGTGTATCTGTCTCTGTGTGTGTGTGTGTGTGTGTGTCTCTGTCTGTGTGTGTGTGTGTGTGTCTGTGTGTGTGTGTGTGTGTCTGTCTCTGTGTGTGTGTGTGTGTGAGAGAGAACAGCGTATGATATACCTGCTTCCCCTCTCAGAGCTTTCTCCACCATCACTCCTCTCTCCTCCAGCTGCCTCTGTTCCTCCTCCACCTGCTGCAGCTGTCTCTGGATCATCTGAAACAGAAGACCACGATTACCACATGATTAGCATGAATATATAATCACACACTGCTGATACGATCCAACGTCTTCTCATGAACAGGTCCGTATGATTCTCTCTCTGCTGTAATGCTCTTTTAATTTTATCTCAATCTTTATTTTTAATTGAATACATACTGTGTACATATACTTATACTTATATTGTTTATACCGATACTTATATTGTTTAATATTCCATCTAGAGAATGTGTGACGAGCACCAACACCAACACAAATTCCTTGTATGTGTTAAAAAAACGTACTTTCTGATTCAGATTCTGACCTTCTCTTTCTGCTCTCAGCGAAGGCGGTCTCTTTTCTCTCCCTCTCCCTCCCAGGCCTTCCCTGCTTGCTATCTTGTCTCGTGTTGTCTTGTTAACTTTCTAGAGACTCTCCCTGCAAGGCTCAGGCTCTAAAATACCCGAATCATGGAGCTGATTGACTGGTCTCTCAGCGCGAGGAGGAGCACGGGGGGTGAGCCAGCGTGTCCTGATGGAACGTTTGCTGCGGGGTATACGATGGACGGCTGGGAGAAATGGCGTGTCGTGTGTCTCTCACCTCTTTCCGTGGAGGACGTTGAGGATATCTAACTATTCGGAACCATGATAACTGGGCTGCTGCTGATTGGAGGATGCTTGGCCCTGGTTTATCGAGACATTAAAAAGACTCTGGTAGCTGTCCAAAGCCCAAGGGAGCTGCCTGGCCTGACTGGAGCTGATCAGTGTGCAAACTGGGACTATCAGTGCGCAAACTGGGACTATCAGTATCAGCGCGCAAACTGGGACTATCAGTATCAGTGCGCAAACTGGGACTATCAGTGCGCAAACTGGGACTATCAGTATCAGCGTGCAAACTGGGACTATCAGTATCAGCGTGCAAACTGGGACTATCAGTATCAGCGTGCAAACTGGGACTATCAGTATCAGCGTGCAAACTGGGACTATCAGTATCAGCGTGCAAACTGGGACTATCAGTATCAGCGTGCAAACTGGGACTATCAGTATCAGCGTGCAAACTGGGACTATCAGTGCGCAAACTGGGACTATCAGTGCGCAAACTGGGACTATCAGTGTGCAAACTGGGACTATCAGTGCGCAAACTGGGACTATTAATCGCGTGATGGAATACAACATGGTAATGATCCGCGGCTTGGATACCATCATGAAGAAGGTCACGGATTTGGAAAGTAAAATTGACCGGTTGATCGGATGAACAATAGAATGAATGTTTAAATTAGAGCAGCCATTCGTAGGGTATATAAGTATTGTCTTGTCCTGGTTTTAAGAAAGAGGAGGGTTTTTAACATACGTACAGCAGCAGTAGCTTTACTTTCAGTTGTTAATTTCCATCAGAAGTTAATTGATTGTGCAGCAGAGCACCAGTGCTGTTTTCTCCTGCTGCATTTCTTCTGTCTACATTATTGCCTTTAGGGTTAGATAGCTTGGGTACTATTTGTCCGTAAGTACTGTATATATTACTAACAAATGTTAAAAGTAATTGTACTTGGCATATCTTTGGTTTATTGGCTTTCTCTCAAATCACTAAATTGATATTTAGCATGGCTATTAGTTATGACTCAGCATTTTCTGTTATAAGTTGTTGGTTTGCACAACATTTTGGGTATCTGTATTAGTTTCATCTCATTTCTGTTTGTCTTTTGCTCTTTGCTACAGTTTTACAGTACAAGGAAAGGAAAGTTTCTTCGTCGAACCCCAAGAAAAGTTACACGGTTAGCTTAACTGCAATTGCAAGGACAGTACACCCACCCTGGTTATATGCAAGGGTTAATGCCCAAAGGGGCGTCAATAGACCTTCACAACAGACATGTTGACATGTCATAGTAGGAACATCACAGGTGTATTCTAACCATTACTGACGGCTGCGTTCCACTCAGGAGAGGTCCTGGTATTGTGTATATAGTTATAGTATATGATATCTCACAGGGACACTAGATGAACTGAGCCATCGTTACAGTCTCAGCTGTGCTTTTCCTACTATGACAAGTCAACATGTCTGCTGTGAAAAAGGCCGATAGTCAGGAATTGATGGACGTCGGAAGAAGGCAGGACCGTCCGATGCGCAGAACTTTCGTGTGCAGTTTATGGTTGGATCCGGTCTTTAAGTCTCGACCGTCTCGTTCCGCAGGTAAACTCGCCTGAGCTTTGTGGAGTCTTTTTAGCTGTTCCTGTTTGGCCTTTCTCCGAGCGGCTCTCTGAACTCGTCGGGTGATTTTGGCGTCCAGGTCTTCGTCCTCTGGTGCCATTTGGAACAGGGTCTCCTTCACGCTGAGACTGGACGGCTC
Organism: Zingel zingel; assembly: GCA_023566125.1. NCBI lineage: Eukaryota > Metazoa > Chordata > Actinopteri > Perciformes > Percidae > Zingel > Zingel zingel. The sequence goes on along the minus strand of CM042331.1, from coordinate 32,583,181 downwards.
CTTCGGCGGGACAATGACCCCCAAAACCTCCGTGGGACAGGATGAGCGACTGACGGAGTCCTTCAGGGGGAGTCTGTCCTTCAGACAGCGTTTCTGAAACAACACAAACAGCAGTTACCACTGTACAGTCTGACGGGACTGCAGAGGGTTCGACTACAGAGCTGCAACCATCAGTCCATCGACAGAAAAATATTCACTAACTATTTTGATAATCGATTTATCGGTAAAGTACAATATGAGCATTTCCTGCTCTTGTCTGTTTTGTATCATATTAAACTTAATATCTTTGGGTTTTGGACCAAACGACATTGAACGCACCTTAGACTTTGAGAAACTGGGATGGACATTTTTCTGATATTTTAAAGACCAAACGATGAATTGAGGAAATAATTGGCAGATTAATCGATAATGAAAGTAATCGTTGCAGCCCTACAAAGTACAGTTCAGACCAAAGATTTCTGACCAGACGAGTGTTAACTTTGGCGTCCTGGCGAGTCTCCGGTCTGCAGCATTCTGAAAGCTGCCAGTTCCCACTAGAGGATGGGTACCCGAACCGAGCCCGTCGGGGCCGGGTTCAGGCATTGAACATTTTAAATTTAAAGTGCCCATATTATGAAAAAAAAAAATCTCTTTCTCTGGGATTTGGGGGGTTATTTTGTGTCTCTGGTGCTTCATACTAACTATGATAAACCATCCCTGCTGTTCTGAGTGAGATCCGGTTTCTGAATGTGTCCTGCCTTCAGTCTCCAGGTGAGCTGGTCAACATCTGCACGGCTTTCTACGTCACTAGCCAAGACGAGGGGCCTAGGGGGCTAACCGTTAGCATGCTAGCTCGTTCTCAATGGCCAAACACTGCTACAACACACACTAGTTCACCCTAATCTCCAAAAGAACTACTTCCATGTCCCTGTTCTGCAGGTATTCACCACAAAGTTGGAAGTGCGCCCTCGTTTAGAAGAAGTCTCCCGGCTAATCCTGCCTTGTACTACTGAAGTTGGAGAAACAGCTAGCTAGCTCATGTAGTCCTTACCTAGCTACTGAGCATGTGGTCTTACCTAGCTACTGAGCATGTAGTCCTTACCTAGCTACTGAGCATGTGGTCTTACCTAGCTACTGAGCATGTGGTCTTACCTAGCTACTGAGCATGTGATCTTACCTAGCTACTGGGCATGTGGTCTTACCTAGCTACTGAGCATGTGGTCTTACCTAGCTACTCTGTTGGGCTCGGTTAATGCCTGTCGGACTCGGTTAATGCTCTGTCTGGCTCGGTTAATGCTCTGTTGGGCTCGGTTAATGCTCTGTTGGACTCGGGCCGGGCTTGGACAGAAAAAGCGTATAATTTCTCTGATTCTGGGCTTTGCCCCAAGGCTGCTCCCGCTCTCGTTACGGCCGGGCAGCCGTCATCATGTTTTGGGAACGTTTGTCAACTTTTTCCTGCTTATTTCAAACGAAGTCGCAGCGACGCCATCCGGCGGTCAGACTGCTGAAACGTTTCTCTGCAACGCTCTAAAACCTTCGGTCTGAACTGAACTTCAGACTCCTGAACCATGCAGCAGACAGACGGGTCTCGGGTCAGTACCTTGATGGCGTACGCTCGCTTAAAAGCCAGAGCGTGAGGAACGTATGCCGGCTGAGAGACATGAAGAAGAAAAACAATCAGACAGAACAGAACGATTAATCAAACACTCGACTAGAAGACTACAACATGTCAGCCAGTCTCCAGTCAGCTGGGAATGAAAAGACTACAACATGTCAGCCAGTCTCCAGTCAGCTGGGAATGAAAAGACTACAACATGTCAGCCAGTCTCCAGTCAGCTGGGAATGAAAAGACTACAACATGTCAGCCAGTCTCCAGTCAGCTGGGAATGAAAAGACTACAACATGTCAGCCAGTCCAGTCAGCTGGGAATGAAAAGACTACAACATGTCAGCCAGTCTCCAGTCAGCTGGGAATGAAAAGACTACAACATGTCAGCCAGTCCAGTCAGCTGGGAATGAAAAGACTACAACATGTCAGCCAGTCTCCAGTCAGTTGGGAATGAAAAAGACTACAACATGTCAGCCAGTCTCCAGTCAGCTGGGAATGAAAAAGACTACAATATGTCTGCCAAAATGCCCCTGAAAATCAAAACACAAACACAACATTTGGTGGGACTCGGTGTAGTGTTTTGACCTTCAGGGCCACCTTACAATATTATTTATATAATTTTTGTATTATTTATTGAATAAAGTATAATTCAATAAGGGTCAGAACACGTAGAGTCTCTCAGCAGTCGAGTCCAAGTCCGATTCAAGTCACAGAACCTAAACTACCAACAACCTAAATCACAGATGTTCTACAGTCTGTGGATATACAGCTGTTCTACTGTCTGCTGTTCTACAGCTGTTCTACTGTCTGCTGTTCTACAGCTGTTCTACAGCTTGTGGATCTACAGCTGTTCTACAGCTTGTGGATCTACAGCTGTTCTACTGTCTGCTGTTCTACAGCTTGTGGATCTACAGCTGTTACCTCCTGGTTCTCGTCCTCCTCACTTATTGTGACTCTCTGGACTTCTGCCGTCAGATCGACCAAATCCAAACGCAGCTAAACATCACAACAACACGGTTAACATCTGCATTCATTACATCCTGTTATTAGTCTGATCCCTTAAAGGGGCCGTAGGGACTGGGAAGATCCAGGACTTCTCAGTCCCTCCCCCCTTTCTGCTAGAGCCCAAACGGTCTCCTAAGCCCCTCCCCCCACAAGGGAGAATTAATGCGTGTGCATGAGCAGTGATTGACACGCAGTTAGACACGCCCCCTGGCCCTGATTGGTGCATCTGAACAGTTAGACACCCCCCTGGCCCTGATTGGTGCATCTGAACAGTTAGATACCCCCCCTGGCCCTGATTGGTCCATCTGAACAGTTAGACACCCCCCCGGCCCTGATTGGTCCATCTGAACAATTAGACACCCCCCCCCCCTCCCGGCCCCGATTGGTGCATCTGAACAGTTAGACACCCCCCACGGCCCTGATTGGTCCATCTGAACAGTTAGACACAAAATCTTTGAATCAGACGTTAGGCCGACGCGCCGCGAGAAAGGGAGAATATGCTGAGACGTGTTCTGGACTGCCA
>CM042331.1:32555066-32560066 GCA_023566125.1 Zingel zingel | reverse complement strand
AGGCAGACAGACAGGTTAGACAGACAGACAGGTTAGAGAGACAGACAGGCAGACAGACCTTTGTGTTGCTCAGCCTGGTGAGCCGGGAGGCCGGCGTGATGACAGCTGATCTCAGGTCAGAGCTCTGACTCACAACTCCTGAAACAAGAAGTGACATCATCTTCAGGTGACCTCTGAACACACAACGTGATGTTGTGGTTATGTTATTATGGTCTGTAGTGAAGCTGACTGGTGAACGGCGTATTATCTGGACCAGGAAAAGGACCAGAACCAGGACCAGAACCAGGACCAGATCCAGGCCCAGAACCAGGACCAGAACTAGGAACAGAACCAGGACCAGACAAAGGACCAGAACCAGGACCAGCACCAGAACTAGGACCCTGCAGGGACCTGCCACTAGGTGGCGCTATAATAAAACAAATGCGTTTTGGCCTCATATCCGCGCGGTCGCTGCATCACATGACGTAGGCCACGCCCATTTTCACGTTAATCGCAAAATTACTTTTTCAAATTCCTCCGTCCGATCTACCTGAGTCAGACCACCTGAGTGAGACCACCTGAGACAGACCACCTGGGACAGACCACCTGGGACAGACCACCTGAGACAGACCACCTGAGACGGACCACCTGAGTGAGACCACCTGAGACAGACCACCTGGGACAGACCACCTGGGACAGACCACTTGAGACAGACCACCTGGAACAGACTACCTGAGACAGACCACCTGAGACAGACCACCTGAGACAGATCACCTGGAACAGACTACCTGAGACAGACCACCTGAGTCGGATCACCGGGGACAGACCACCTGAGACAGACCACCTGAGACTGATCACCTGAGACAGACCACCTAAGACGGATCACCTGGGACAGACCACCTGAGACAGACCACCTGAGACGGACCACCTGAGTGAGACCACCTGGGACAGACCACCTGGGACAGACCACCTGGGACAGACTACCTGAGACAGACCACCTGAGACAGACCACCTGAGACAGACCACCTGAGACAGACCACCTGAGACGGATCACCGGGGACAGACCACCTGAGACAGACCACCTGAGACTGATCACCTGAGACAGACCACCTGAGACGGATCACCTGGGACAGACCACCTGAGACAGACCACCTGAGACGGATCACCTGGGACAGACCACCTGAGAAAGACCACCTGAGTCAGACCACCTGGGACAGACCACTTGAGACAGACCACCTGAGACAGACCACCTGAGACACACCACCTGAGACGGATCACCTGGGACAGACCACCTGAGACGGATCACCTGGAACAGACTACCTGAGACAGACCACCTGAGACGGATCACCTGGAACAGACCACCTGAGACAGACCACCTGAGACTGATCACCTGAGACAGACCACCTGAGACAGATCACCTGGGACAGACCAACTGAGACAACTGTAATAACCGCTGTAATAGACGCTGTAATAGACGCTGTAATAGACGCTGTAATAACCGCTGTAATAGATGCTGTAATAACCGCTGTAATAACCGCTGTAATAGACACTGTAATAGACGCTTTAATAGACGTAATAAACGCTGTAATAGACGCTGTAATAGACACTGTAATAGACGCTTTAATAGACGTAATAAACGCTGTAATAGACGCTGTAATAGACACTGTAATAACCGCTGTAATAACCGCTGTAATAACCGCTGTAATAGACGTTGTAATAAACGCTGTAATAGACCCTGTAATAGATGCTGTAATAGACGCTGTAATAGACGCTGTAATAGACGCTGTAATAGACGCTGTAATAGATGCTGTAATAGACGCTGTAATAGACGCTGTAATAAATGCTGTAATAGACGCTGTAATAGCCGCTGTAATAGACGCTGTAATAGACGCTGTAATAGACGCTGTAATAATGAATGGGAAAGCAGCTGACGCCTCTCTTTAGTTTAAAAGTCTTCGCAGAGTTCGGTCCTCATCTTAAAGCCGTTGTTCAGACAGACAGACAGACAGACAGACAGACAGAGAGACAGGCAGACAGACAGACAGACAGACAGACAGACAGACAGACAGACAGAGAGACAGGCAGAGAGACAGACAGGCAGGCAGACAGACAGACCTGTGGGGGGTGCTGTGTCTCTGAGCAGCTGGTAGAACTGGCTGAGGTACATCACCACAGAGAGAGAGTCAGACCACATCTCGTCCACCGTCATCACGGGACGGATCCCAAAGTAACGCTGGGACACGTCCAACGCCAGGTGGGTGTTAGCGTCCACGCAGGACTCATCCAGAGAGTCAAAGTCTCTGAGGACAGACAGACAGGCAGGCAGGCAGGCAGACAGGCAGGCAGACAGGCAGGCAGACAGGCAGACAGACATCGTTACACTTACAGTTTAAATTAAGATGGAGAGCAGAGAGTTGTTTTCCCCTCATAAGACTTTCTTTAACTTTGTTTTTGTTTCACCCTGGACTCCATGTCTGATGGATCAACCATCTCTGAAACTGGTCCAGTATTAAAGGTCCAGTATTAAAGGTCCCATGACATGCTGCTTTTTGGATGCTTTTATATAGACCTTAGTGGTCCCCTAATACTGTATCTGAAGTCTCTTTATATAGGCCTTAGTGGTCCCCTAATACTGTATCTGAAGTATCTTTATATAGACCTTAGTGGTCCCTAATACTGTATCTGAAGTCTCTTTTATATAGGCCTTAGTGGTCCCCTAATACTGTATCTGAAGTCTCTATATAGACCTTAGTGGTCCCCTAATACTGTATCTGAAGTCTCTTTATATAGGCCTTAGTGGTCCCCTAATACTGTATCTGAAGTATCTTTATATAGACCTTAGTGGTCCCTAATACTGTATCTGAAGTCTCTTTTATATAGGCCTTAGTGGTCCCCTAATACTGTATCTGAAGTCTCTATATAGACCTTAGTGGTCCCCTAATACTGTATCTGAAGTCTCTTTTATATAGACCTTAGTGGTCCCCTAATACTGTATCTGAAGTATCTTTATATAGACCTTAGTGGTCCCTAATACTGTATCTGAAGTCTCTTTTATATAGACCTTAGTGGTCCCCTAATACTGTATCTGAAGTCTCTTTATATAGACCTTAGTGGTCCCCTAATACTGTATCTGAAGTATCTTTTATATAGACCTTAGTGGTCCCCTAATACTGTATCTGAAGTCTCTTTATATAGGCCTTAGTGGTCCCCTAATACTGTATCTGAAGTCTCTTTTATATAGACCTTAGTGGTCCCCTAATACTGTATCTGAAGTCTCTTTAATATAGACCTTAGTGGTCCCCTAATACTGTATCTGAAGTCTCTTTTATATAGACCTTAGTGGTCCCCTAATACTGTATCTGAAGTCTCTTTATATAGACCTTAGTGGTCCCCTAATACTGTATCTGAAGTCTCTTTATATAGACCTTAGTGGTCCCCTAATACTGTATCTGAAGTCTCTTTATATAGACCTTAGTGGTCCCCTAATACTGTATCTGAAGTCTCTTTATATAGGCCTTAGTGGTCCCCTAATACTGTATCTGAAGTATCTTTATATAGACCTTAGTGGTCCCTAATACTGTATCTGAAGTCTCTTTTATATAGGCCTTAGTGGTCCCCTAATACTGTATCTGAAGTCTCTTTTATATAGGCCTTAGTGGTCCCCTAATACTGTATCTGAAGTATCTTTATATAGACCTTAGTGGTCCCTAATACTGTATCTGAAGTCTCTTTTATATAGACCTTAGTGGTCCCCTAATACTGTATCTGAAGTCTCTTTATATAGACCTTAGTGGTCCCCTAATACTGTATCTGAAGTATCTTTATATAGACCTTAGTGGTCCCTAATACTGTATCTGAAGTCTCTTTTATATAGACCTTAGTGGTCCCCTAATACTGTATCTGAAGTCTCTTTATATAGGCCTTAGTGGTCCCCTAATACTGTATCTGAAGTATCTTTATATAGACCTTAGTGGTCCCCTAATACTGTATCTGAAGTCTCTTTATATAGACCTTAGTGGTCCCCTAATACTGTATCTGAAGTCTCTTTATATAGACCTTAGTGGTCCCCTAATACTGTATCTGAAGTCTCTTTTATATAGACCTTAGTGGTCCCTAATACTGTATCTGAAGTCTCTTTATATAGGCCTTAGTGGTCCCCTAATACTGTATCTGAAGTCTCTTTATATAGGCCTTAGTGGTCCCCTAATACTGTATCTGAAGTCTCTTTATATAGACATTAGTGGTCCCTAATACTGTATCTGAAGTCTCTTTATATAGACCTTAGTGGTCCCCTAATACTGTATCTGAAGTCTCTTTATATAGACCTTAGTGGTCCCCTAATACTGTATCTGAAGTCTCTTTTATATAGACCTTAGTGGTCCCTAATACTGTATCTGAAGTCTCTTTATATAGGCCTTAGTGGTCCCCTAATACTGTATCTGAAGTCTCTTTATATAGACATTAGTGGTCCCTAATACTGTATCTGAAGTCTCTTTATATAGACCTTAGTGGTCCCCTAATACTGTATCTGAAGTCTCTTTATATAGACATTAGTGGTCCCTAATACTGTATCTGAAGTCTCTTTTATATAGACCTTAGTGGTCCCCTAATACTGTATCTGAAGTCTCTTTATATAGACCTTAGTGGTCCCCTAATACTGTATCTGAAGTCTCTTTATATAGACCTTAGTGGTCCCCTAATACTGTATCTGAAGTCTCTTTATATAGACCTTAGTGGTCCCCTAATACTGTATCTGAAGTCTCTTTATATAGGCCTTAGTGGTCCCCTAATACTGTATCTGAAGTATCTTTATATAGACCTTAGTGGTCCCTAATACTGTATCTGAAGTCTCTTTTATATAGGCCTTAGTGGTCCCCTAATACTGTATCTGAAGTATCTTTATATAGACCTTAGTGGTCCCCTAATACTGTATCTGAAGTATCTTTATATAGACCTTAGTGGTCCCCTAATACTGTATCTGAAGTCTCTTTATATAGACCTTAGTGGTCCCCTAATACTGT
>CM042331.1:32545066-32550066 GCA_023566125.1 Zingel zingel | reverse complement strand
GTGTTACAGGTGTGTTTACCTGTTTAATGACTGTGTTACAGGTGTGTTTACCTGTTTAATGACTGTGTTACAGGTGTGTTTACCTGTTTAATGACTGTGTTACAGGTGTGTTTACCTGTTTAATGACTCTGTGTTACAGGTGTGTTTACCTGTTTAATGACTGTGTTACAGGTGTGTTTACCTGTTTCATAACTGTGTTACAGGTGTGTTTACCTGTTTAATGACTGTGTTACAGGTGTGTTTACCTGTTTAATGACTCTGTGTTACAGGTGTGTTTACCTGTTTCATAACTGTGTTACAGGTGTGTTTACCTGTTTAATGACTCTGTGTTACAGGTGTGTTTACCTGTTTAATGAATGTGTTACAGGTGTGTTTACCTGTTTAATGACTCTGTGTTACAGGTGTGTTTACCTGTTTCATAACTGTGTTACAGGTGTGTTTACCTGTTTAATGACTGTGTTACAGGTGTGTTTACCTGTTTAATGACTCTGTTACAGGTGTGTTTACCTGTTTCATAACTGTGTTACAGGTGTGTTTACCTGTTTAATGACTCTGTGTTACAGGTGTGTTTACCTGTTTAATGACTCTGTGTTACAGGTGTGTTTACCTGTTTAATGACTGTGTTACAGGTGTGTTTACCTGTTTAATGACTCTGTGTTACAGGTGTGTTTACCTGTTTCATAACTCTGTGTTACAGGTGTGTTTACCTGTTTAATGACTGTGTTACAGGTGTGTTTACCTGTTTAATGACTCTGTGTTACAGGTGTGTTTACCTGTTTAATGACTGTGTTACAGGTGTGTTTACCTGTTTAATGACTCTGTGTTACAGGTGTGTTTACCTGTTTAATGACTGTGTTACAGGTGTGTTTACCTGTTTAATGACTGTGTTACAGGTGTGTTTACCTGTTTCATAACTGTGTTACAGGTGTGTTTACCTGTTTAATGACTGTGTTACAGGTGTGTTTACCTGTTTAATGACTGTGTTACAGGTGTGTTTACCTGTTTAATGACTGTGTTACAGGTGTGTTTACCTGTTTCATAACTGTGTTACAGGTGTGTTTACCTGTTTAATGACTGTGTTACAGGTGTGTTTACCTGTTTAATGACTGTGTTACAGGTGTGTTTACCTGTTTAATGACTCTTTTCTGCAGCAGACTCTGTTTCTTTGCCGTCATCACAAAGTAGTGCGTGTCGTCTTTGTAGTAAACGATGTTCTCCAGATCGATGCCTGAAACATCACAACACCGTTTCATTTAACAAGTTATGAACTAAAGTCCAAAACGTCCAAAGTGCCGAGATGTTCAACCAGATTATCAACGAAAGTAACGTGGACGGATCGCTACAACGTAACTCGCTCTTTACAAGTTAAATAAATGATCAGTTCACTGCTTTCATTGAATTTGGGGATTTTATTCAATTTTATAGCATTTGGAGAAAATAATGACAAAAAAACGTTGAAAAAAATCGACAAAATCATCGGAAAAAGTGACAACTTTATAAATATAAATAACTTTATAATATAAATAACTTTATAATATAAATAACTTTATAAATATAAATAACTTTATAATATAAATAACTTTATATTATAAATAAGTGAGCAAAAACAGCAGCGGGGAAATCAACAGGAACAACAAAATGTTGAAAGAAAAGTTTTTATTAAAATGTGGACCCAGAAAAACTAAAAGTAGCCGGTCGACAGATGTGTAAACAGACAGATGTCAGCTGTCTGTTTACACATCTGTCTGTTTAAACAGACAGATGTGGCAGCTGTAATAGACCAGATGTTTGGACCTGTTTCCTGCCGTAGTTCCTGGAAGAACCGCTGGTTGAAGATGAAAGCCACTCCGCTGATTTCCTCCACCTTGGCCTCGGCCGTCGTGTTTCTGTTCTTAAAGTTGGCGGTGACGGCGATGGCCAGTTTCCCTCTGAACTCCTTACGCCGGAAACCTGCCGGCAGTCAGACCGTCAGAGCTTAGGCTACATCCCCCTCTCATTCCCCCCTCTCATTCCCCCTCTCATTCCCCCTGCTCTGGTGTTTCCCCCTCTCATTCCCCCTGCTCTGGTGTTCCCCCCTCTCATTCCCCCTGCTCTGGTGTTTCCCCCTCTCATTCCCCCTGCTCTGGTGTTTCCCCCTCTCATTCCCCCTGCTCTGGTGTTCCCCCCTCTCATTCCCCCTGCTCTGGTGTTTCCCCCTCTCATTCCCCCTGCTCTGGTGTTTCCCCCTCTCATTCCCCCTGCTCTGGTGTTCCCCCCTCTCATTCCCCCTGCTCTGGTGTTTCCCCCTCTCATTCCCCCTGCTCTGGTGTTCCCCCCTCTCATTCCCCCTGCTCTGGCTGAGATATGAGGTTAGTTTAAACAGAGATTAGTCTTCTACTGGAGATTAACACTCTTGGTGCACCGAGATCACTTCGGGCTCAAAACTCAAACGCTGAAAATCCCAAACGTAGCGGAGGAGACGGAGCCTGACTTCACCTGGAAGCGTGTTCCTGCGTCCGTCCGCTCCGATGATGACATCAAACTCCAGCTGATTGAGAGGATGAGACCTCGGACTCACCTCCATCCTCCAGCCCACCTCTGCACACCGAGACAAACAGGAAAACATATCATATCATATCATATCATGACATGTTACATTACATTTCATTACATGTCATTTCGCTGACCCTTTCATCCAAAGCAACTTACAATTGTTCTATATGTCAGAGGTAACACAGCTCTGGAGAACTAGGGGTTAAGTGCCTTGCTCAGGGACACATTGGTTGATGTATCACAGTGGGAATCAAACTCAGATCTCCCACACCAAAGGCATGGGTCATATCCACTGCCCCATCACCCCCCCAAAACAGGCGGTTCTCAGGAAATATTCATACACTTAGCTGTGGAAAGTAACCTCTAGGGGTAGAGAAAGACTGATACAGCATAGTCTCGCCATACTCTCTGTATCAGAACACGGACGCCAAGCATCAATCTGTTATTATGATCGTCTCTGTTAGTCCCATGTTACCTGCCTAGGGACTGCAGATGGAAAGTAGTTATTTTAACTAATTCTGGCATATTTACATGGTGTTTTTATACAACAATGTTGATAAATGTGCATGGTCCCTATCAAATAAACCAATAACAAATTAAATTATATTAACTGCTTTGGGTTGGGAATCACCAGACCTTACGATTAGATATTATCACAATACTTCTGTCACGCTACGATCAAAACAGGCTGGTTTCTGTCAGTAGTTCTGCTACTAACGATCATTAAAATAACAGTTCTCACTGCATCGGTGCTGATCTTCTGGCGGCTCCACCAGCTTCTTGAACTCCACGTTGACATGGACTTCGACCCCGAGCAGTAAGGCGACCTTTAGCAGCACCAGCTGCAGCTGACGGATACCTGCGGACGGGAAACGGACGCTCCTGATTGGAGGATCCCGAAGCATCACAGAGAAAAGAAATGTCGTCCTGTATTGAAGCTGCCTGATCTCATGAACCATACGTTCATATAGCTACGATAAGTTTAGCACTGCAACTCGAAGGTATTCTCTATTTGTTGCTGTCACGATGACTGCTGCTGCGGTCGGGGGGGATGTTTGGATCATTAAAGGGGCCGTAGGGAGGACTGAAGATCCAGGGCTAGCCAAAAATTTTTAACATCGACAACTTCTCAGTCCCTCCCCCCTTTCTGCTAGAGCCCAAAATGGTCTCATAAGCCCCTCCCCCCACAAGGGAGAATGAATGCGTGTGCATGAGCAGTGATTGACACGCAGTTAGACACGCCCCCCTGGCCCTGATTGGTGCATCTGAACAGTTAGACAACCCCCCCCTGGCCCTGACTGGTGCATCTGAACAGTTAGACAACCCCCCCCTGGCCCTGATTGGTGCATCTGAACAGTTAGACATTTTATTTGAAGGTCCTACACGGTGAGACTAGTATCTGAACTGCTGATAGCGGCTACCGCCTGTGAGCAGGTCTACAGGTGTTTCTATTGGTCCAAACTGAAGTCCAAACTCTTCACACGGCGAAGCACAAGTCTGTGTGAATCACGCTGACGTTTTTGTAATTATTATTGCAGCCCTGGATCTTCAGGACTACTTCTTTTTCGTTTCAACTTTTACATTTTCAAGTAAATTCCTAAATGCACAGATATAGAATATAACATGACGGATACTGACTCACATTTCTGATTAAATCGTTAGTACCGTCTGTTATTCTATAATGAAATGCAGATGTTCTGTGTCTGAATACTTGCAGACTCACTGATGTGGTCGATGGAGCCGGCGCAGAACTTTCCGTAGAACTTTTTGGCGCCGAGGCCGCGCAGGTCGTGGATGGTGAAGGGCCACAGGTGGAGCACGTTGTTCCGGGAGAAGGAGTCTCGTTTCTCCAGCAGCACCACCCGCGCTCCCAGAAAGCTCAGCTCCACCGCCGTCCGCAGACCACACGGGCCCGCCCCCACGATCACACACTGGCCAATCACAGAGCAGAGACACTGACACTTTACAGAGCAGACACACTGGCCAATCACAGAGCAGACACACTGGCCAATCACAAGTATCCATCCACTTGTCAACCGAATTATCTGAAGAACCAATAAAAACCTGCGTAATGGCGTCACATGCTGCTTTGTGGTCAGACTGGTATATAGAACAGATCTGACACATTTTCAGGTTAGAATGCCAACACAAAGAGTACAGACACACACACACACACACACACACACACACACACACACACACACACACACACACACACACACACACACACACACACAGACAGACACACAGAGACACACACACACAGAGACACACACAGAGACACACACACACACACACACACACACACACACACACACACAGAGACACACACACACACACACACACACACACACACAGAGACACAGACACACAGAGACACACACACACACAGAGACACACACACACAGAGACACACACACACACACACACACAGAGACACACACACACACACACACAGAGACACACAC
>CM042331.1:32522566-32540066 GCA_023566125.1 Zingel zingel | reverse complement strand
CCTGTTTGTAGTATTTATGGACAGGACATCGAGGCGTAGTCGGGGTGGAGAGGGGTTGCAGTTCGGTGGGCTGGAGGTCTCATTGCTGCTTTTTGCAGATGATGTGGTCCTGATGGCATCATCGGCCTGTGACCTTCAGCACTCACTGGATCGGTTCACAGCCGAGTGTGAAGCGGCTGGGATGAGGATCAGCACCTCTAAATCGGAGGCCATGGTTCTCAGCAGGAAACCGATGGAGTGCCTTCTCCAGGTAGGAAATGAGTCCTTACCCCAAGTGAAGGAGTTCAAGTACCTTGGGGTCTTGTTCGCGAGTGAGGGGACAATGGAGCGGGAGATCGGTCGGAGAATCGGCGCAGCGGGTGCGGTATTACATTCAATTTATCGCACCGTTGTGACGAAAAGAGAGCTGAGCCAGAAGGCAAAGCTCTCAATCTACCGGTCAGTTTTGGTTCCTACCCTCACCTATGGTCATGAAGACTGGGTCATGACCAAAAGAACCAGATCCAGGGTACAAGCGGCCGAAATGGGTTTCCTCAGGAGGGTGCCTGGCGTCTCCCTTAGAGATAGGGTGAAAAGCTCAGTCATCCGTGAGGAGCTCAGAGTAGAGCCGCTGCTCCTTCGGGTTGAAAAGAGCCAGTTGAGGTGGTTTGGGCATCTGGTAAGGATGCCCCCTGGGCGCCTCCCTAGGGAGGTGTTCCAGGCACGTCCAGCAGGGAGGAGGCCTCGGGGAAGACCCAGGACTAGGTGGAGGGACGTCCAGCTGGGAGGAGGCCTCGGGGAAGACCCAGGACTAGGTGGAGGGACGTCCAGCTGGGAGGAGGCCTCGGGGAAGACCCAAGACTAGGTGGAGGGACGTCCAGCTGGGAGGAGGCCTCGGGAAAGACCCAGGACTAGGTGGAGGGACGTCCAGCTGGGAGGAGGCCTCGGGGAAGACCCAGGACTAGGTGGACGGACGTCCAGCTGGGAGGAGGCCTCGGGGAAGACCCAGGACTAGGTGACATTTAAGACCCAGAACTAAAATCCATTCAAAACCAGCGTTTAAATTCCTAAATCCATAAATAAATTAAAAGGTAATAACGACAGAAACAGACGATAAAGTAACACATTTATTAATCTTTACATACAGATGTAACCATTAGTAAAACAGCAGAAACGGGTTTTCATCATCAAGACGTTTGCTGAAAGAAAGAACGGGAATAAAAGTTTAGATGAAGATCAACATGAATTGTAATTTATTTAATTGTACAGTTAGACTGTTTCTCACCAGAAGAGCTCGTCCTCGAGTTTCTATCGGCAGCAGAAAGTTTCCTAGAGCGCAGATAACGCACGCCGCGGCGAACGGAGAGAGCGCCAGGATCACTGACTCGGACATCAGCACCTGAAGTACACACACACACACACACACACACACACACACACACACACACACACACACTCTGTTAAACAAGATACGCGGTAAAAATGTTGAAAAAACAAAACAGTGACAAAAATGTCTAAAAAGAAAAGGAGAACTTGATTAGAGGAACACCTGGACTCACCTGAGCGATGAACGGAGCGATCATTCCTCCGATCCGACTGAACGACGTACAGAAACCCATCCCCAGCGAGCGCACCGCCGTCGGGTACACCTGAGACACAACACCTGTTAGCTAACACCTGTACATTGCTGCTAAATTCACCAAAAGTTAGCATTACAGAATGACTCATTTGCATATTTAAATAGAACGCTTCAGAAAACTTGTAATAACATAAAAATAATTGTCTTAATGTCAGTAAGTTAAACTGACCCTATCCAAACCCACCAGACCCAATCAGTACTTTTAGCGTGTATAGAGCCAGCATATTTCCACCAGACTCCATGTAAATAATCAGTACTTTTAGCGTGTATAGAGCCAGCATATCTCCACCAGACTCCATGTAAATAATCTGTACTTTTAGCGTGTATAGAGCCAGCATATTTCCACCAGACTCCATGTAATTAATCTGTACTTTTAGCGTGTATAGAGCCAGCATATCTCCACCAGACTCCATGTAAATAATCTGTACTTTTAGCGTGTATAGAGCCAGCATATTTCCACCAGACTCCATATAAATAATCAGTACTTTTAGCGTGTATAGAGCCAGCATATTTCCACCAGACTCCATGTAAATAATCAGTACTTTTAGCGTGTATAGAGCCAGCATATTTCCACATGTAAATGGGTTAATTTCAACCAAACCAGAGTGGTGATTGTTGGAACAGTGGAAAGATGAACCAAGACGGCTTTTGATAGTTTTATTTAGTTTCTGTCCACTTTGAATGAAGTGTGTTTTACGACGCTAAAAGTCCTGATTATTTACATGGAGTCTGGTGGAAATATGCTGGCTCTATACACACTAAAAGTCCTGATTATTTACATGGAGTCTGGTGTAGTTTGGTGATGGTGATTTCGGGGCTGTTTCATGTTAAACTAAAAGGATCTTACTCTTTAACTAAAAGGTCTATCTCTGTAGGGATCCATCCCATAATGTCGGTTGTTTTTACTGAACCAATCAGCTGTCAGAATAATGTCTAATGTCACTGATCACCACACGTACGTCTGTGTGTCTTAACCCTCAAACAGACGGACGGACCAAAAACCGGGAGTCCAGTATACTTGTGGGGTCCGACCAGCCTTGTGGGGCCAAAATGCTGGAGCCCACAAGGTTAAAGGTCTGTTTGAGGGTTAAGACTTGGTTTTAGGATTAGGGTTAGAATTAGGTTATGGTTAGGGTGAGGGTAAGGGTTAAGGTTAGGCATCTAGTGGTGATGGTTAAGGTTAGGGTAAGGGGCTAAGGAATGCATTATGTCAATGACGGGACCCCACAAAGATAGTGAGACGCACTGTGTGTGTGTGTGTGTGTGTGTGTGTGTGTGTGTGTGTGTGTGTGTGTGTGTGTGTGTGTGTGTGTGTGTGTAGCATCTCATTTCGAGGGGGTCCAAAAATAAAATCACACAAAGCTGGTCCGGTTGGGTCAGAAGTCTGAGTAGCCAATCAGAGCGCAGCGTGTGAGAGTTTGAAGCGAGCGGCGACTTATAAAGCCTGTTGTCTGTGTTCAGGGAGGTCGTGACCAGTGACGTACGTCGAGGAGGGCCATGTCAGGTGACCAGTGACGTACGGCGAGGACGGCCGCGTCAGGTGACCAGTGACGTACGGCGAGGAGGGCCGCGTCAGGTGACCAGTGACGTACGGCGAGGAGGGCCGCGTCAGGTGACGTACCTCGGCGAGGAGGGCCGTGTCAGGTGACCAGTGACGTACGGCGAGGAGGGCCGCGTCAGGTGACCAGTGACGTACGGCGAGGAGGGCCGCGTCAGGTGACCAGTGACGTACGGCGAGGAGGGCCGTGTCAGGTGACCAGTGACGTACCTCGGCGAGGAGGGCCGTGTCAGGTGACCAGTGACGTACCTCGGCGAGGAGGGCCGCGTCAGGTGACCAGTGACGTACGGCGAGGAGGGCCGCGTCAGGTGACCAGTGACGTACGGCGAGGAGGGCCGCGTCAGGTGACCAGTGACGTACGGCGAGGAGGGCCGCGTCAGGTGACCAGTGACGTACCTCGGCGAGGAGGGCCGCGTCAGGTGACCAGTGACGTACGGCGAGGAGGGCCGTGTCAGGTGACCAGTGACGTACGGCGAGGAGGGCCGCGTCAGGTGACCAGTGACGTACGGCGAGGAGGGCCGCGTCAGGTGACCAGTGACGTACGGCGAGGAGGGCCGCGTCAGGTGACCAGTGACGTACGGCGAGGAGGGCCGCGTCAGGTGACCAGTGACGTACGGCGAGGAGGGCCGCGTCAGGTGACCAGTGACGTACGGCGAGGAGGGCCGTGTCAGGTGACCAGTGACGTACCTCGGCGAGGAGGGCCGTGTCAGGTGACCAGTGCCAGGTGACCAGTGACGTACGGCGAGGAGGGCCGCGTCAGGTGACCAGTGACGTACGGCGAGGAGGGCCGCGTCAGGTGACCAGTGACGTACGGCGAGGAGGGCCGTGTCAGGTGACGTACCTCGGCGAGGAGGGCCGTGTCAGGTGACCAGTGACGTACGGCGAGGAGGGCCGCGTCAGGTGACCAGTGACGTACGGCGAGGAGGGCCGCGTCAGGTGACCAGTGACGTACGGCGAGGAGGGCCGTGTCAGGTGACCAGTGATGTACCTCGGCGAGGAGGGCCGTGTCAGGTGACCAGTGACGTACCTCGGCGAGGAGGGCCGCGTCAGGTGACCAGTGACGTACCTCGGCGAGGAGGGCCGCGTCAGGTGACCAGTGACGTACCTCGGCGAGGAGGGCCGTGTCAGGTGACCAGTGACGTACCTCGGCGAGGAGGGCCGTGTCAGGTGACCAGTGACGTACCTCGGCGAGGAGGGCCGCGTCAGGTGACCAGTGACGTACGGCGAGGAGGGCCGCGTCAGGTGACCAGTGACGTACGGCGAGGAGGGCCGCGTCAGGTGACCAGTGACGTACGGCGAGGAGGGCCGCGTCAGGTGACCAGTGACGTACGGCGAGGAGGGCCGCGTCAGGTGACCAGTGACGTACGGCGAGGAGGGCCGCGTCAGGTGACCAGTGACGTACGGCGAGGAGGGCCGTGTCAGGTGACCAGGGCCGTGTCAGGTGACCAGTGACGTACGGCGAGGAGGGCCGTGTCAGGTGACCAGGGCCGTGTCAGGTGACCAGTGACGTACGGCGAGGAGGGCCGCGTCAGGTGACCAGTGACGTACGGCGAGGAGGGCCGCGTCAGGTGACCAGTGACGTACGGCGAGGAGGGCCGCGTCAGGTGACCAGTGACGTACGGCGAGGAGGGCCGCGTCAGGTGACCAGTGACGTACGGCGAGGAGGGCCGCGTCAGGTGACCAGTGACGTACGGCGAGGAGGGCCGCGTCAGGTGACCAGTGACGTACGGCGAGGAGGGCCGCGTCAGGTGACCAGTGACGTACGGCGAGGAGGGCCGCGTCAGGTGACCAGTGACGTACGGCGAGGAGGGCCGCGTCAGGTGACCAGTGACGTACCTCGGCGAGGAGGGCCGTGTCAGGTGACCAGTGACGTACCTCGGCGAGGAGGGCCGTGTCAGGTGACCAGTGACGTACCTCGGCGAGGAGGGCCGCGTCAGGTGACCAGTGACGTACCTCGGCGAGGAGGGCCGTGTCAGGTGACCAGTGACGTACGGCGAGGAGGGCCGTGTCAGGTGACCAGTGACGTACGGCGAGGAGGGCCGCGTCAGGTGACCAGTGACGTACGGCGAGGAGGGCCGCGTCAGGTGACCAGTGACGTACGGCGAGGAGGGCCGCGTCAGGTGACCAGTGACGTACGGCGAGGAGGGCCGCGTCAGGTGACCAGTGACGTACGGCGAGGAGGGCCGTGTCAGGTGACCAGTGACGTACGGCGAGGAGGGCCGTGTCAGGTGACCAGTGACGTACCTCGGCGGTGTAAATATAAACCACGGTGAAGTTCATGGAGACCAGAGAGCGGAGCAGGAACAGCAGCACGGTGAAGCCAAACCTGGACACAAAAACAGGAACACTAGGTGATTATAACACAGAGACAGACAGGCAGGCAGGGAGACAGGCAGGCAGGGAGACAGGCAGGCAGAGAGACAGGCAGGCAGAGAGACAGGCAGAGAGACAGGTAGACAGAGAGACAGACAGAGAGACAGGTAGACAGAGAGACAGGCAGGCAGAGAGACAGGCAGACCGAGAGACAGACAGAGAGACAGGTAGGCAGAGAGACAGGTAGGCAGAGAGACAGGTAGGCAGAGAGACAGGCAGGCAGAGAGACAGGTAGGCAGGTAGACAGGTAGGCAGGTAGACAGGTAGGCAGGTAGACAGGCAGGCAGAGAGACAGACAGAGAGGCAGACAGACAGAGAGACAGGTAGACAGAGAGACAGGCAGGCAGGTAGACAGGCAGGCAGGTAGACAGGCAGGCAGGTAGACAGGCAGGCAGGTAGACAGGCAGACAGAGAGGCAGGCAGACAGAGAGGCAGGCAGACAGAGAGGCAGGCAGACAGACAGGCAGGCAGGTAGACAGGCAGGCAGGTAGACAGGCAGACAGGCAGACAGACAGGCAGAGAGACAGGCAGGCAGGCAGACAGACAGGCAGACAGACAGGCAGACTCACATTGTGGTGCAGACGTTGATCATCATGAACAAAATGGCCGACACCAGCTGCAGCACGGTCAGACTCAACTTCCGTCCCAAAACGTTGAGCAGACAGATGTTTACTGGAACCACTGGGGGACAGAGGGCAGTCAGACCTGGTCCAAGCCTGACCCAAGTCAAGACCTGGTCCAAGCCTGACCCCAAGTCAAGACCTGGTCCAAGCCTGACCCCAAGTCAAGACCTGGTCCAAGCCTGACCCAAGTCAAGACCTGGTCCAAGCCTGACCCAAGTCAAGACCTGGTCCAAGCCTGACCCCAAGTCAAGATCTGGTCCAAGCCTGACCCAAGTCAAGACCTGGTCCAAGCCTGACCCAAGTCAAGACCTGGTCCAAGCCTGACCCAAAGATAAGACCTGGTCCAAGCCTGACCCCAAGTCAAGACCTGGTCCAAGCCTGACCCCAAGTCAAGACCTGGTCCAAGCCTGACCCAAAGATAAGACCTGGTCCAAGCCTGACCCAAAGATAAGACCTGGTCCAAGCCTGACCCAAAGATAAGACCTGATCCAAGCCTGACCCAAAGATAAGACCTGGTCCAAGCCTGACCCAAAGTTATGACCTGGTCCAAGCCTGACCCAAAGTTAAGACCTGGTCCAAGCCTGACCCAAAGATAAGACCTGGTCCAAGCCTGACCCAAAGATAAGACCTGGTCCAAGCCTGACCCAAAGATAAGACCTGGTCCAAGCCTGACCCAAAGATAAGACCTGGTCCAAGCCTGACCCAAAGTTAAGACCTGGTCCAAGCCTGACCCAAAGTTAAGACCTGGTCCAAGCCTAACCCAAAGCGTGACGGGGGCGAGGCAAACGTTGGGAATATGGGAATGTGTGAGCTGCAAATGTCCCATTTACATTCACTGAATAATAGGCCTCAACACGTCTACCTTGATTATAGCGCCCCCTAATGGAAGGTCTTAATTTGGTACAGAGCCTCAGATTGGCGTTTTGTTTGGCCGAGATATGCTAATGTTTGGTCGCTAGCTACAAATTTGTAATTTGTGCATTTCATAAGAGCAACATATTTTGAGGATTTTTTGTCAAATCCATCTGAGGAAACGATGACCTAATGTTCAGGAAATCAAACGAAAACCCTAGGAGGAGTTCGGAAAGTACGGTTTTTACATTTCGCAATTGTGCGGAAACAAATCTTTACGTAAATGGCCGTGGCCTAAGGTCATGTGATTCAGCCTAGGTCATGTGATTCAGCCTAGGTCATGTGATTCCAACCCGTTCTCATTCCGAACTCGTAACATCAGGACGTTTGGACAGCGGCCGTCAGCGTCTGATGCGATGAAAAAGGCGTCTTTCAGCGTGTTTGTGTAACGCACCGGGGAGAGCAGCAGTTAGAGAGGATTTAGAGAGGAGTATGTAGGAGGTTGAGGGGGGGGGGGTCAAACACAGGACCTTCACCAGGAGAGAGGGGTCCACGTCCCGCTTGGCACGCTCGCTGTAGTCGCTTTTTACTTTCCTCCCGCGTGTCACAGAACTGTACGCCCACCCACGACCCTTTCCTTAACATAACTGCATCAAAAGGGACGGCGATAGTCCCGACCAAGCACGTTTACTTATAGCGCTAAAGGGACGGCGATAGTCCCGACCAAGCACGTTTACTTATAGCGCTAAAGGGACGGCGATAGTCCCGACCAAGCACGTTTACTTATAGCGCTAAAGGGACGGCGATAGTCCCGACCAAGCGCGTTTACTTATAGCGCTAAAGGGACGGCGATAGTCCCGACCAAGCGCGTTCACTTATAGCGCTAAAGGGACGGCGATAGTCCCGACCAAGCGCGTTCACTTATAGCGCTAAAGGGACGGCGATAGTCCCGACCAAGCGCGTTCACTTATAGCGCTAAAGGGACGGCGATAGTCCCGACCAAGCGCGTTCACTTATAGCGCTAAAGGGACGGCGATAGTCCCGACCAAGCGCGTTCACTTATAGCGCTAAAGGGACGGCGATAGTCCCGACCAAGCGCGTTCACTTATAGCGCTAAAGGGACGGCGATAGTCCCGACCAAGCGCGTTCACTTATAGCGCTAAAGGGACGGCGATAGTCCCGACCAAGCGCGTTCACTTATAGCGCTAAAGGGACGGCGATAGTCCCGACCAAGGGCGTTTACTTATAGCGCTAAAGGGACGGCGATAGTCCCGACCAAGCGCGTTTACTTATAGCGCTAAAGGGACGGCGATAGTCCCGACCAAGCGCGTTCACTTATAGCGCTAAAGGGACGGCGATAGTCCCGACCAAGCGCGTTCACTTATAGCGCTAAAGGGACGGCGATAGTCCCGACCAAGCGCGTTCACTTATAGCGCTAAAGGGACGGCGATAGTCCCGACCAAGCGCGTTCACTTATAGCGCTAAAGGGACGGCGATAGTCCCGACCAAGCGCGTTCACTTATAGCGCTAAAGGGACGGCGATAGTCCCGACCAAGCGCGTTGACTTATAGCGCTAAAGGGACGGCGATAGTCCCGACCAAGCGCGTTGACTTATAGCGCTAAAGGGACGGCGATAGTCCCGACCAAGCGCGTTCACTTATAGCGCTAAAGGGACGGCGATAGTCCCGACCAAGCACGTTTACTTATAGCGCTAAAGGGACGGCGATAGTCCCGACCAAGCGCGTTCACTTACAGCGCTAAAGGGACGGAGATAGTCCCGACCAAGCGCGTTCACTTATAGCGCTAAAGGGACGGCGATAGTCCCGACCAAGCACGTTTACTTATAGCGCTAAAGGGACGGCGATAGTCCCGACCAAGCGCGTTCACTTATAGCGCTAAAGGGACGGAGATAGTCCCGACCAAGCGCGTTCACTTATAGCGCTAAAGGGACGGCGATAGTCCCGACCAAGCACGTTTACTTATAGCGCTAAAGGAGACTTTTAGCGTCAATAAGAACGACAAAGGCACCTGACCAAGCGTCCTTATTTTACGAGATGAGTGTGAGAACGTGTTGGTGATTCAGTCTAGGTCATGTGATTCAGCCTGATTGAAGGTATTGTGAGGTGTGTGAGTCAGTGTCCAAACATGGGTCCCATAGGCCACGCCCGCTTTAACCAATCAGAGCACCATTGTGGGCGTGGCCTCAGGAGACGTCCCCTTTAAATTTAGTAATAATCGGATGAGCCGTTCATGTGATATCAACTTTCATATTTGCAGCGCCCCCTAGTGGCCAATCTTTGCCTCAGAGGGTCACGCCAAACAAGAATCTAAAGTTTTGCATTGATTTCATTTAATGTGTTTTCGTCGCTATAGCTACACAAATTTGTTTGTACGTAATTTTTGCATTTTTGAACCGAGCAAAATTCTTTTTAATATTTTCTAGATTCTTCTCTCTGGGACAGGAAACGGTCCTCTGGGACAGGAAACGGTCCTCTGGGACAGGAGTATCTTTGAGTGGTGGACATGACAAGACATTTGAGGACGTCATCTTGGCCCTAGTTATATATGCACATATAATGCACCAAATCCAGGCTTCTGATTGGGCTGAATATTTGGCTGAATATTGGGCTTTTTGACGGGGTTAGGTTTGTGCTGAACCCTACGCGGTCACTCCGCGCTACGCTGGTCGCCGTGATGATGGCGCCGTTGATTACGGGAAGGTGTCTACGTAGGTGGAGCGTTCAATGCAGCCGGCTGTGAGGAAGTGGAAATGGAACTGGTGAGCAGAAAAAGTGATGTTTGGCAGCACTTTCAGTCAAAAGAAGGCCGTTCAAGTCCAGCTACATGTTCAATCTGCAATGCTGATTAGTCTGGTGGTGGCGAGGACCCTAAACAATACACAACATCACCGCTGTTACAACATCTGGTATCAAACATCTGGAAGAATACCAGTTGTGATGAAGGAATCTACAGACAGCAGCCAGAATGCAGTAACTTCAGGTACGGCAAAGGAAGGACAGTCCCTGCTGACTTCATTAATGTGTTGACTGAGTTCATGGACTGAGGACGGGAGGAGGACTCAGCAGAATCTCAACCAGGGGACTTGGTATTTGGCCTAACCCCAAAAATCTGGATTCGGTGCATCCCTAACTGTGCTAAAAGTGCTCATATTATGCTCATCTTCAGCTTCATAATTGTATTTTGAGGTTGTACCCGAATAGGTTTACATGGTCTAATTTTTAAAAAACACCATATTTTAGTTGTTCTGCTCATGGCTGCAGCTCCTCTTTTCCCCCTGTGTTCAGGTCTCTGTTTTAGCTCCAGAGTGAGACCTCTCACTGCTGGAACATCTTTGTTGGCAGTCGCACATGCTCAGTAGCTAGGTAAGACCACATGCTCAGTAGCTAGGTAAGACCACATGCTCAGTAGCTAGGTAAGACCACATGCTCAGTAGCTAGGTAAGACCACATGCTCGGTAGCTAGGTAAGATCACATGCTCAGTAGCTAGGTAAGACCACATGCTCAGTAGCTAGGTAAGATCACACGCTCAGTAGCTAGGTAAGATCACATGCTCAGTAGCTAGGTAAGACCACATGCTCAGTAGCTAGGTAAGGACTACATGAGCTAGCTAGCTGTTTCTCCAACTTCAGTACAAGGCAGGATTAGCCGGGAGACTTCTTCTAAACGAGGGCGCACTTCCAACTTTGCATGGAATACCTGCAGAACAGGGACATGGAAGTAGTTCTTTTGGAGATTAGGGTGAACTAGTGTGTGTTGTAGCAGTGTTCTGCCATTGAGAACGAGCTAGCATGCTAACGGTTAGCCCCCTAGCCCCCTCGTCTCGGCTAGTGACGTAGAAAGCCGTGCAGATGTTGATCAGCTCACCTGGAGACTGAAGGCAGGACACATTCAGAAACCAGATCTCACTCAGAACAGCAGGGATGGTTTTATTCATAGTCTGTATGTGTGTGGAAGCACCAGAGACACAAAATAACTCCCCAAATCCCAGAAAAAGAGATTTTTTTCATAATATGGGCACTTTAACGCTGTACCGTCGTCTGATTCAGTTCAGTTTTATCAGGCTTGTTTTAGTCTATGTATTCTGATGTGTGTCTGTATGACTGTTGTCTTTTCATTTTCTTTATGTATGCAAGTACACGAGGAACTATGAGGAAGAATTTCATCTGAACGTGTAATGAAGTTGTGAGCGTGCGAGGACTTACGTGCGACTTCTCCGAGGCAGCTGACGAGCAGCGTCTGGTAGTCGTTGAAGTGGAAGGGGATGCAGTAGCACAGCCCGTCCTCCTGGCGGTGCTTGACCCGGTGCTCTCCGTCTGCGTTGGTCACGCACAGCAAGTTCTTCTCCAGCAGCTCCGAGCTGCTCAGCACCGAGCCGTAGTACGCAAAGGACGCCACGAACCTGACGCACACACAAATATTCAAATATTAGCCATCAGAAAGGCGGAGTCCGGATGTTTATAAGGTCCCATGGCATGAAAATGTCACTTTGAGGTTTTTAACATTAATATGAGTTCCTCCAGCCTGCCTATGGTCCCCCAGTGGCTAGAAATGGTGAGGTATCCTGCTCTGCCTTTGAGGAAATGAAAGCTCAGATGGGCCGATCTGGAATCTTCCCTTTATAACGTCATAAGGGGAAAGGTTACCTCCCCTTTCTCTGCTTTGTCCGCCCAGAGAATTTGGCCCCCCCATGAGAGAGAGAGAGAGGCATCATGGCTTTCAAACGAGCAAAGTGGCAGTTGGTCAAGGCCACACCCCCCACCATCCATCTTGCCCCCCCTCTCTCCTCCTCAATAGCATTTAAAGCTACAGACACAGAAATGGCACATCCTAAGGAAAGCTCATTGTGGGACTGGCTCTAGTGGCTGGAGTTCTGCACCAAGGCTGAATTTCAGGAAAGAGACTTCAGATACAGTATTAGGGGACCACTAAGGTCTATATAAAGAGACTTCAGATACAGTATTAGGGACCACTAAGGTCTATATAAAGAGACTTCAGATACAGTATTAGGGGTCCACTAAGGCCTATATAAAGAGACTTCAGATACAGTATTAGGGACCACTAAGGTCTATATAAAGAGACTTCAGATACAGTATTAGGGACCACTAAGGACTATATAAAGAGACTTCAGATACAGTATTAGGGGACCACTAAGGTCTATATAAAGAGACTTCAGATACAGTATTAGGGGATCACTAAGGCCTATATAAAGAGACTTCAGATACAGTATTAGGGGACCACTAAGGCCTATATAAAAGAGACTTCAGATACAGTATTAGGGGACCACTAAGGCCTATATAAAAGAGACTTCAGATACAGTATTAGGGGACCACTAAGGCCTATATAAAGAGACTTCAGATACAGTATTAGGGACCACTAAGGCCTATATAAAAGAGACTTCAGATACAGTATTAGGGGACCACTAAGGCCTATATAAAAGAGACTTCAGATACAGTATTAGGGGACCACTAAGGCCTATATAAAAGAGACTTCAGATACAGTATTAGGGGACCACTAAGGCCTATATAAAAGAGACTTCAGATACAGTATTAGGGGACCACTAAGGCCTATATAAAAGAGACTTCAGATACAGTATTAGGGGACCACTAAGGCCTATATAAAAGAGACTTCAGATACAGTATTAGGGGACCACTAAGGCCTATATAAAAGAGACTTCAGATACAGTATTAGGGGACCACTAAGGCCTATATAAAGAGACTTCAGATACAGTATTAGGGGACCACTAAGGTCTATATAAAGAGACTTCAGATACAGTATTAGGGACCACTAATGTCTATATAAAGAGACTTCAGATACAGTATTAGGGGACCACTAAGGCCTATATAAAGAGACTTCAGATACAGTATTAGGGGACCACTAAGGTCTATATAAAAGAGACTTCAGATACAGTATTAGGGACCACTAAGGCCTATATAAAGAGACTTCAGATACAGTATTAGGGGACCACTAATGTCTATATAAAAGAGACTTCAGATACAGTATTAGGGACCACTAAGGTCTATATAAAAGAGACTTCAGATACAGTATTAGGGGACCACTAAGGTCTATATAAAGAGACTTCAGATACAGTATTAGGGGACCACTAAGGTCTATATAAAGAGACTTCAGATACAGTATTAGGGACCACTAAGGTCTATATAAAGAGACTTCAGATACAGTATTAGGGACCACTAAGGTCTATATAAAGAGACTTCAGATACAGTATTAGGGGACCACTAAGGCCTATATAAAAGAGACTTCAGATACAGTATTAGGGACCACTAAGGTCTATATAAAGAGACTTCAGATACAGTATTAGGGACCACTAAGGTCTATATAAAAGAGACTTCAGATACAGTATTAGGGGACCACTAAGGTCTATATAAAGAGACTTCAGATACAGTATTAGGGGACCACTAAGGTCTATATAAAGAGACTTCAGATACAGTATTAGGGGACCACTAAGGCCTATATAAAGAGACTTCAGATACAGTATTAGGGACCACTAAGGTCGATATAAAAGAGACTTCAGATACAGTATTAGGGACCACTAAGGCCTATATAAAAGAGACTTCAGATACAGTATTAGGGACCACTAAGGTCGATATAAAAGCATCCAAAAAGCAGCATGTCGTGGGACCTTTAAAGGTGCTCATTTTCAGGGTTCTGCAAGAACATGTTTACATGCTTTAATGTTCAAAATATCATTATTAATGAGAGACACACAGAGGGACAGACAGACAGACAGGCAGACAGACAGGCAGACAGACAGGCAGGCAGGCAGACAGTCTGAATAATCCTGTATTTACTCTCGGGGAATGACACATCACAACCGTAGAGAACCGTACCGTACAGTTTCCAGGGGTATTACAAGCTGCACATTATAATATAATCTTACCAGGTGTAGTATTATAATAATAATAATAATAATAATAATAATAATAATATAAATATAATAATAGAATAATAATAATAGAATAATAATAATAATATAACATAATATTAATAATATAATAATAATAATATAACATAATATTAATATAATAATAATAATAATAATAATATATAATAATAATAATGATATAATATAATAATAATATAATAATAATAATAATATATAATAATATAATAATAATAATAATAATAATAATACATAATAATATAATAATATATAATAACAATATAATAATAATATATAATAATAATAAATTATTTATAATAATATAATAATAATAATAATAATAATAATAATATTAATAATATATAATAATATTAATAATATATAATAATAATAAATTATTTATAATAATATAATAATAATAATAATATTAATAATAATAATAATATTAATAATAATAATAATAATAATATTAATAATAATAATAATAATAATATATAATAATAATAAATTATTTATAATAATAATAATAATAATAATAATATATAATAATATAATATCTTACCAGGTGTACCAGAGCAGCAGAGACGTCCGTCTGAAGGAAGAGTTGAGCAGCATCCTCCAGCTGCCTCGCTCGCTCTGAAACAAAACTTTATTAAAACGCTCGCTCTGAAACAAAACTTTATTAATATAAAACAAACAAACAAACTGCCTGCAGGCCACCTGAGAGATGTCACGGTTAACGTACCACGGCCAAGTCCACCAGCCACAGACAGGTGAGAGACAGACAGGTAACGTATCACAGCTGACTCCACCAGCCAGCCCGGAAGAAGAGACAGACAGGTGAGAGACAGACAGGTAAGAGGCAGACAGGTGAGAGGCAGACAGGTGAGAGGCAGACAGGTGAGAGGCAGACAGGTAAGAGGCAGACAGGTGAGAGGCAGACATGTGAGAGACAGACAGGTAACGTACCACGACTGACTCTACCAGGCGGCCCGGAGGAAAAGACAGACAGGTGAGAGACAGACAGGTGAGAGACAGACAGGTGATGTACCACGACTGACTCCACCAGGCGGCCCGGGGGAAAAGACAGACAGGTGAGAGACAGACAGGTGAGAGACAGACAGGTGATGTACCACGACTGACTCCACCAGGCGGCCCGGGGGAAGAGACAGACAGGTGAGAGACAGACAGGTAACGTACCACGACTGACTCCACCAGGCGGCACGGGGAAGAGACAGACAGGTGAGAGACAGACACGTGAGAGACAGACAGGTAACATACCACGACTGACTCCACCAGGCGGCCCGGGGGAAGAGACAGACAGGTGAGAGACAGACACGTGAGAGACAGACAGGTAACGTACCACGACTGACTCCACCAGGCGGCCCGGGGGAAGTGACGCTCGGTTCATTCTGGCGATTCGTTGCAGAGTCTCCACCGCCGCCTGAACGTTTCCTGCTGACACGTTATACCTCGCTGACTCAGGGATAAACTGAGAGACAGACAGGCAGAGAGACAGGGAGACAGACAGACAGGGAGGGAGACGGACAGGTGAGAGACAGACAGGGAGAGAGACAGGCAGAGAGACAGGGAGACGGACAGATAGGGAGACGGACAGGCAGAGAGACAGACAGGGAGACGGACAGGTGAGAGACAGGGAGACAGACAGACAGGGAGATGGACAGGCAGAGAGACAGGGAGACGGACAGATAGGGAGACGGACAGGGAGAGAGACAGGCAGAGAGACAGACAGGGAGACGGACAGGTGAGAGAGACAGACAGGGAGATGGACAGGTGAGAGAGACAGACAGGGAGACAGACAGATAGGGAGACGGACAGGTGAGAGAGACAGGTGGGTGACAGGGATACAGACAGATAGACAGGGAGAGAGACAGACAGGGAGAGAGACAGACAGGTGGGTGACAGAGATACAGACAGGTGAGAGGGAGACAGGTGAGCTACAGACAGATGAATAACAACTTGGTTAAAGCCCAATTCCGGCGTAAAAGGAGCCTAGGGGTTATTAACTGTGTACCTGCTCTGGCTCTCTGGGACATGTAGTCTCTCTGTCTCTCTGGGACATGTAGTCTCTCTGTCTCTGGCTCTCTGGGACATGTTGTCTCTCTGTCTCTCTGGGACATGTAGTCTCTCTGTCTCTGGCTCTCTGGGACATGTAGTCTCTCTGTCTCTCTGGGACATGTAGTCTCTCTGTCTCTGGCTCTCTGGGACATGTAGTCTCTCTGTCTCTGGCTCTCTGGGACATGTTGTCATGCTAATCCTTAACGAGGCTACCGCGGACCACTGGTTAGCTTACAATGCTAGTATGTGTGGGGACCCTCAAATGAAATCGCTATGTAATACCACTAAAAAGGCTCGAGACATCACCACACTTTAACGTTAGCATGATTAGATGAAAAGATAGATTATAAAGACAGTCGCGGTTGTCACTGCCCGATGTGAGTCGAGCGCCGATTTGAGTCACGCATGCGTCACTTTGTGACCAGTAGCCTCCAAGATGCTAACGGCTTTTCGAGGTAACGCACAGTCTATGAGCTAACGTTAGCAATCAAACACAACAAAGGCTGTCACTGGAATGGCGTTTTGAGCTAACGTTAGCAATCAAACACAACAAAGGCTGTCACTGGAATGGCGTTTTGAGCTAACGTTAGCAATGAAACACAACAAAGGCTGTCACTGGAATGGCGTTTTGAGCTAACGTTAGCAATCAAACACAACAAAGGCTGTCACTGGAATGGCGTTTTGAGCTAACGTTAGCAATCAAACACAACAAAGGCTGTCAATAGAATGGCGTTTTGAGCTAACGTTAGCAATCAAACACAACAAAGGCTGTCACTGGAATGGCGTTTTGAGCTAACGTTAGCAATCAAACACAACAAAGGCTGTCAATAGAATGGCGTTTTGAGCTAACGTTAGCAATCAAACACAACAAAGGCTGTCACTGGAATGGCGTTTTGAGCTAACGTTAGCAATCAAACACAACAAAGGCTGTCACTGGAATGGCGTTTTGAGCTAACGTTAGCAATCAAACACAACAAAGGCTGTCACTGGAATGGCGTTTTGAGCTAACGTTAGCAATCAAACACAACAAAGGCTGTCACTGGAATGGCGTTTTGAGCTAACGTTAGCATCAAACAATCCTAGATAGCTAAAACGTCTTTGAAATGATTTCCATCTTCTGTTATTGTTTGTAAAGAGAAACGTTTATTATTTTATGGATTTCACATATTTCAGTAGGACGCGTTGTGCCGTAAACCGTTAAAATCTGGGCTCGACGCCCGTCGGGCCGCGACCGCGTTCAGGTTTACTTGCGGGAGCCATCTTGGAAACCAGTCATGACTAGTCGAACGCCGTGCAACGTGGAATCTCCATACTGTCCATGGAGATTCCATGAGATTCGTTATGCGCCGGAATTGTCCTTTAACTTGATTAAAAGGCAAATGAGGATGACGAGGTGAGAGTGAGACAGGTGAGAGTGAGACAGGTGAGAGTGAGACCTTGAAGAGGAAGAGGAGGATGATGCTCGGGGTCAGGGAGAT
>CM042331.1:32507566-32517566 GCA_023566125.1 Zingel zingel | reverse complement strand
GAGACCAGCGGTGGAGACCAGCGGTGGAGACCAGCGGTGGAGACCAGCGGTAGAGACCAGCGGTGGAGACCAGCGGTGGAGACCAGCGGTGGAGACCAGCGGTGAAGACTAGAGGTGGAGACCAGCAGTGGAGACCAGCGGTGGAAACCAGCGGTGGAGACCAGCGGTGGAAACCAGCGGTGGAGACCAGCGGTGGAGACCAGCGGTGGAGACCAGCGGTGGAGACCAGAGGTGGAGACCAGCGGTGGAGACCAGCGGTGGAGACCAGCGGTGAAGACTAGAGGTGGAGACCAGCGGTGGAAACCAGCGGTGGAGACCAGTGGTGGAAACCAGCGGTGGAGACTAGCGGTGGAGACTAGCGGTGGAGACCAGCGGTGGAAACCAGCGGTGGAGACTAGCGGTGGAGACCAGCGGTAGAGACCAGCGGTGGAGACCAGCGGTGGAAACCAGAGGTGGAGACCAGCGGTGGAGACCAGAGGTGGAGACCAGCGGTAGAGACCAGCGGTAGAGACCAGCGGTGGAGACCAGCGGTGGAAACCAGCGGTGGAAACCAGCGGTGGAAACCAGAGGTGGAGACCAGAGGTGGAGACCAGCGGTAGAGACCAGCGGTGGAAACCAGCGGTGGAGACCAGCGGTGGAGACCAGCGGTGGAGACCAGCGGTAGAGACGTGCAGAAAGCTGGTCAGCAGTTACAGGAAGCGTTCGATTGCTGTAATAGCCAATAAAGGCTTTCTATTGATTATTGAGAAGGGTATGAAGGATTTTGAACATGCCACCGTTGTAAATAAAAGATGAGTGATATTTTCCACAACGATGCCTCCTGTACATCGTCTTCTTATCTTTTGGGAGGAGCCTGTGCCATTTCCGGTCAAAAAGACTTGCTGGTTGAATGAAAGTAACTAAGTCAGAATTTGCCGGGTAAGAATAATTTGGGGCTTGACTGTAAATACGAGCACTATGCGAGTACGTGTGTAGATGGATACTGACGGTGGAGCTGCCCATGATGAAGAAGAGCAGGATGTGAAAGCGGCCGAAGCCGATTTTCTCCACAGCGTCTTCTACCGTGAACGTCTCCTCTGCTGGACAGTTTATACATCATTATTAATATTATTATTATTAATAATATTTTTATCATTAATATCATTATCATTAATATAATTAGCATTAATATCATTATTATTAATATCATTATTATTAATATTATTATCATTAATATAATAATAATAATAATAATAATTATTATTATTATTATTATTATTATTATCATTAATATTATCATTAATATTATCATTAATATTATTATCATCATCATCATCATCAATATTGTTACATGTAACATGATTCTTTTATTTATTAAAAATAAAGTGTTAATTCTCGTCTGCAACATTATTTCAGGATGAGATCAAAGTTAAAGATCTCAGAGAGCTCAGTGCTGCCCTCCTACTAATACTCCACCCTCTCCACTGATTAGACATGATAGATTATAGATGATACATGATAGATATATTATAGATTAGAGATTATAGATTAGAGATTATAGATGATAGATGATATATTATAGATTATATATTATATATGATTATATATTATAGATGATATATTATAGATAATAGATGATATATTATAGATAATAGATGATATATTATAGATAATAGATGAGAGATTATAGATTAGAGATTATAGATGATATATTATAGGTAATAGATTATAGATGATAGATTATATATTATAAATGATATATTATAGATGATAGATTATAGATGATAGATGATATATTATAGATGATAGATGATATATTATAGATGATAGATGATATATTATAGATGATAGATGATATATTATAGATGATATATTATAGATGATATATTATAGATGATATATTATAGATAATAGATGATATATTATAGATAAAATGATATATTATAATTATAGATTATAGATAATAGATTAGAGATGATAGATGATATATTATAGATGATATATTATATATTATAGATGATAGATGATATATTATAGATGATAGATGATATTATAGATTATAGATAATAGATGATATATTATAGATGATAGATATATTATAGATGATAGATGATATATTATAGATGATAGATTATAGATAATATATTATAGATAATAGATGATATATTATAGATAAGATGATATATTATAGATAATAGATATATTATAGATGATATATTATAGATTATAAATAATAGATAATAGATGATATATTATAGATGATAGATTATAGATGATATATTATAGATGATAGATGATATATTATAGATGATAGATGATATATTATAGATGATATATTATAGATTATATATTATAGATGATAGATGATATATTATAGATGATATATTATAGATGATAGATATATTATAGATAATAGATGATATATTATAGATATATTATAGATAGATAGATTATAGATGACATATTATAGATGATAGATGATATATTATAGATTATAGATAATAGATAATACATTATAGATGATATATTATAGATGATGGATGATATATTATAGATGACATATTATAGATGATAGATATATTATAGATGATAGATGATATATTATAGATTATAGATAATATATTATAGATAATAGATGATATATTATAGAGAAGATGATATATTATAGATTATAGATAATAGATGATATATTATAGATGATATATTATAGATGATAGATGATATATTATAGATGATATATTATAGATTATATATTATAGATTATAGATGATATATTATATATTATAGATGATAGATGATATATTATAGATATATTATAGATTATATATTATAGATGATAGATGATATATTATAGATGATATATTATAGATGATATATTATAGATAATAGATGATATATTATAGATAATAGATGATATATTATAGATGATAGATGAGAGATTATAGATTAGAGATTATAGATTATAGATGATATATTATAGGTAATAGATTATAGATAGATTATATATTATAGATGATATATTATAGATAATAGATGATATATTATAGCTATATTATAGATGATAGATTATAGATGACATATTATAGATGATAGATGATATATTATAGATTATAGATAATAGATAATACATTATAGATGATATATTATAGATGATGGATGATATATTATAGATGACATATTATAGATGATAGATATATTATAGATGATAGATGATATATTATAGATGATAGATTATAGATAATATATTATAGATAATAGATGATATATTATAGAGATGATATATTATAGATTATAGATAATAGATGATATATTATAGATGATATATTATAGATAGATGATATATTATAGATGATATATTATAGATTATAGATGATATATTATAGATGATATATTATAGATGATAGATGATAGATTATAGATAATATATTATAGATAATAGATGATATATTATAGAGAAGATGATATATTATAGATTATAGATAATAGATCATATATTATAGATGATAGATATATTATAGATGATAGATGATATATTATAGATGATAGATTATAGATAATATATTATAGATAATAGATGATATATTATAGATAAGATGATATATTATAGATTATAGATAATAGATATATTATAGATGATAGATGATATATTATAGATTATAAATAATAGATAATAGATGATATATTATAGATGATAGATTATAGATGATATATTATAGATGATAGATGATATATTATAGATGATAGATGATATATTATAGATTATATATTATATATTATATATTATAGATTATAGATGATATATTATAGATGATATATTATAGATGATATATTATAGATGATAGATGATATATTATAGATGATATATTATAGATGATAGATATATTATAGATAATAGATGATATATTATAGATATATTATAGATAGATTATAGATGACATATTATAGATGATAGATGATATATTATAGATTATAGATAATAGATAATACATTATAGATGATATATTATAGATGATGGATGATATATTATAGATGACATATTATAGATGATAGATATATTATAGATGATAGATGATATATTATAGATGATAGATTATAGATAATATATTATAGATAATAGATGATATATTATAGAGAAGATGATATATTATAGATTATAGATAATAGATGATATATTATAGATGATATATTATAGATGATAGATGATATATTATAGATGATATATTATAGATTATATATTATAGATTATAGATGATATATTATAGATTATAGATGATATATTATAGATTATATATTATAGATGATAGATGATATATTATAGATTATAGATAATAGATAATACATTATAGATGATATATTATAGATGATGGATGATATATTATAGATGACATATTATAGATGATAGATATATTATAGATGATAGATGATATATTATAGATGATAGATTATAGATAATATATTATAGATAATAGATGATATATTATAGAGAAGATGATATATTATAGATTATAGATAATAGATGATATATTATAGATGATATATTATAGATGATAGATGATATATTATAGATGATATATTATAGATTATATATTATAGATTATAGATGATATATTATATATTATAGATGATATATTATATATTATAGATATATTATAGATTATATATTATAGATAGATGATATATTATAGATGATATATTATAGATAATAGATGATATATTATAGATAATAGATGATATATTATAGATGATAGATGAGAGATTATAGATTAGAGATTATAGATTAGAGATTATAGATGATATATTATAGGTAATAGATTATAGATGATAGATTATATATTATAGATGATATATTATAGATAATAGATGATATATTATAGCTATATTATAGATGATAGATTATAGATGACATATTATAGATGATAGATGATATATTATAGATTATAGATAATAGATAATACATTATAGATGATATATTATAGATGATGGATGATATATTATAGATGACATATTATAGATGATAGATATATTATAGATGATAGATGATATATTATAGATGATAGATTATAGATAATATATTATAGATAATAGATGATATATTATAGAGATGATATATTATAGATTATAGATAATAGATGATATATTATAGATGATATATTATAGATGATAGATGATATATTATAGATGATATATTATAGATTATATATTATAGATTATAGATGATATATTATAGATGATATATTATAGATGATATATTATAGATGATAGATGATATATTATAGATTATATATTATAGATGATAGATGATATATTATAGATATATTATAGATTATATATTATAGATGATAGATGATATATTATAGATGATATATTATAGATGATAGATGATATATTATAGATGATATATTATAGATTATAGATGATAGATGATATATTATAGATAATAGATGATACATTATAGCTATATTATAGATGATAGATTATAGATGACATATTATAGATGATAGATGATATATTATAGATTATAGATAATAGATAATACATTATAGATGATATATTATAGATGATGGATGATATATTATAGATGACATATAGATGATAGATATATTATAGATGATAGATGATATATTATAGATGATAGATTATAGATAATATATTATAGATAATAGATGATATATTATAGAGAAGATGATATATTATAGATGATAGATGATATATTATAGATTATATATTATAGATGATAGATGATATATTATAGATATATTATAGATTATATATTATAGATGATAGATGATATATTATAGATATATTATAGATGATGGATGATAGATGATATATTATAGATGATAGATGATATATTATAGATGATAGATGATATATTATAGATAATAGATGATATATTATAGCTATATTATAGATGATAGATTATAGATGACATATTATAGATGATAGATGATATATTATAGATGATAGATGATATATTATAGATTATAGATGATAGATGATATATTATAGATTATATATTATAGATGATAGATGATATATTATAGATTATATATTGTAGATGATATATTATAGATTATATATTATAGATGATAGATGATATATTATAGATTATATATTATAGATGATAGATGATATATTATAGATTATATATTATATATTATAGATGATATATTATAGATTATATATTATAGATGATAGCTGATATATTATAGATAATATATGATATATTATAGATAATAGATGATATATTATAGATATAGATTATAGATTATAGATGATAGATGATATATTATAGATGATAGATGATAAATTATAGATTATATATTATAGATGATAAATGATATATTATAGATTATAGATAATAGATAATAGATGATATATTATAGATGATAGATGATATATTATATATTATAGATGATAGATTATATATTATAGATGATATATTATAGATGATATATTATATATTATAGATGATAGATTCCTGACCATTGTTCTTCTTGGTGTTGGGGGGCTGGCTGTCGGCTGGTTTCTCCTGCAGTTCCACGTCCTGCAAGTAGATGGCGCTCACCAGCTCCGTCTTCATGTTTTCACCCATCCTGAAACACAGTTTCATCATCATCATCATCATCATCATCACCACTAGCCGAGATGAGGGGGCTAGAGGGCTAACCGTTAGTATGCTAGCTCGTTCTGAATGGCAGAACACTGCTACAACACACACTAGTTCACCCTAATCTCCAAAAGAACTACTTCCATGTCCCTGTTCTGCAGGTATTCCATGCAAAGTTGGAAGTGCGCCCTCGTTTAGAAGAAGTCTCCCGGCTAATCCTGCCTTGTACTGAAGTTGGAGAAACAGCTAGCTAGCTCATGTAGTCCTTACCTAGCTGCTAAGCATGTAATCTTACCTAGCTACTGAGCATGTGGTCTTACCTAGCTACTGAGCATGTGGTCTTACCTAGCTACTGAGCATGTGGTCTTACCTAGCTACTGAGCATGTAATCTTACCTAGCTACTGAGCATGTGATCTTACCTAGCTACTGAGCATGTGGTCTTACCTAGCTACTGAGCATGTGGTCTTACCTAGCTACTGAGCATGTGGTCTTACCTAGCTACTAAGCATGTGGTCTTACCTAGCTACTAAGCATGTGGTCTTACCTAGCTACTGAGCATGTGGTCTTACCTAGCTACTGAGCATGTGGTCTTACCTAGCTACTAAGCATGGGATCTTACCTAGCTACCGAGCATGTGGTCTTACCTAGCTACCGAGCATGTGATCTTACCTAGCTACCGAGCATGTGATCTTACCTAGCTACTGAGCATGTGGTCTTACCTAGCTACTGAGCATGTGCGACTGCCAACAAAGATGTTACAGCAGTGAGAGGTCTCACTCTGGAGCTACACCAGAGACCTGAACACAGGGTGAAAAGAGGAGCTGCAGCCATGAGCAGTACAACAAAAATATATAATTAAACCATGTAAACATATTCTGGTACAACCTCAAAATACAATTTAACAAGTAGAACTATTCAGAGGTTATTGATGTTCGGTCAGACCTGCCCCCACTGCTAACTTGTAGCCAGCAGTGAACCAACTTCGTTATGTAGGTCCATTTGTAGTGTATTGACATTACAGAAGTCTCTGTTAGCAGATTCTTGTCGGCTACTTCAGCCTCTCATCTAGAACTGACATCAGGGATCATGCCGTGAAAATGTGATGCCTTACGCTAAATAATAAGTTACTGCTATGTAATGTACCTATCTCATTATTCTGTGGCTAACAGCAAAAAAGATCTGCGTGAAATCTGGTCATTGTCGCAAAGTGACGCATGCGCAACTCACATCTCACATCTGCACTCGACTCACATCAGGTAGTGACAGACACACCAGAGGCACATGTAACAGGCCTGACATGCAATCAACCAATCAGAGATCATCTCCCACTCCCTTTAAAAGCCAGGCGCGTTTGGACCTTGGAGCATTGCTGTTATGATGGAGGATTTGCACCGTAATATTTATATAAACAGAAGTGACGTTGTGGCTGGTGTCTGTGTGTGTCTGTGTGTGTCTGTGTGTGTCTGTGGGTGTGTGTGTGTGTGTGTGTCTGTGTGTGTCTGTGCGTGTGTGTCTCAGTGTGTGTGTGTGTGTGTCTGTGTGTGTCTCAGTGTGTGTGTGTGTGTGTGTGTGTCTCAGTGTGTGTGTGTGTGTGTGTGTGTGTGTGTGTGTGTGTGAGTGTGTGTCTGTGTGTAAAAACTGGAAAAACAGAACTATTTTGGTACAAACATTTACTCTCCATGTGGCAGATAGCCACATAGAAATATATATAATGTATTAATTCTATATTATTATTTAAAGTGAATATGCAGTACAGTCTGTAGTCTATCACCCAAACACTGGAGGAATGCTGCAGACATTTGGCAGCAGCAGGAGTTACCACAGCTGTCCAACAGCGTGACAGAGACAGACTACAGGAGGTCAGAGACATATTGAGGATATTTGAAATATCTTCCAGTTCCAGTGTTACATATTATTTAGAAATAAAAGTGTATTGATCTTTGAACAGGTGTCCCTGCATTCTGTCGTTATCACATCAGATGAAAATGGTCTCAGAACGACCATATTATCCTTTATCGCAATCATTTCTGGGACTATTCATCGTCCAGCAAAATGTGTTATTGTGACAGGACTACATCTAACTACTACTGATCCCAGCATGCATCAGGTCACATCTAACTACTCCTGATCCCAGCATGCATCAGGTCACATCTAACTACTACTGATCCCAGCATGCATCAGGTCACATCTAACTACTACTGATCCCAGCATGCATCAGGTCACATCTAACTACTGATCCCAGCATGCATCAGGTCACATCTAACTACTACTGATCCCAGCATGCATCAGGTCACATCTAACTACTCCTGATCCCAGCATGCATCCTGGTCAGAAGGCCTATCAGAACCTGGTCTGGCCCGGTCCTGTCCCAGCTCCAGGACTGCTCCAATAAGGACATGGTTGTCTGCAATATTCAGTCCTTCTAGAAAATGTTTTTTCGTGATTGTTGCTAAGATCCGGGATTATTCGGGATATTTATGCAATTTTATGGAATATGCGGGAACGTTTTAAAACTGCGATGTCATCGTGGCTTCATCGCAGCTTTTCGATGATGTTCACGTCGCGTGATGATGTCACTTTCCCATGGCAACGGGGGAAAACAGCTGCTCTTGTGTGAAGTAAACGCAACATTTTTCAGCTTCCTGCTGAGATATCTGGGACTTTTTTGGGATTATGAAGTCATGCAAGCTCCGCATATTTTGCGCTGAAATCTGAAATTTATGCGGCGAAAGTGCAGCGTATTTGAAAACATGCCCCCCCCGAAATAAATATGAAGACTTTGGCTGATTATGCGTTGAATTATGGGATGGCATAGTCATGTTTTTCTGGAGGGACTGGATATGTTACAGAACAGAGCCCTTTGTTTATTGTTATGATTTCATCTGGCCTGTATGCTGCACATC
Organism: Zingel zingel; assembly: GCA_023566125.1. NCBI lineage: Eukaryota > Metazoa > Chordata > Actinopteri > Perciformes > Percidae > Zingel > Zingel zingel. Next base: position 32,508,073 of record CM042331.1, on the reverse strand, counting down.
AACATTAACACAAACGTTAACACTAACGTTAACACATTAACATCAACACTAACATCAACACTAACATCAACACTAACACTAACGTCAACACTAACGTCAACACTAACGTCAACACTAACGTTAACACATTAACATCAACACTAACGTTAACACTAACATCAACACTAACATCAACACTAACATCAACACTAACATCAACAACACTAACATCAACAACACTAACATCAACACTAACATCAACACTAACATCAACACCAACACTAACGTCAACACTAACGTCAACACTAACGTCAACACTAACGTCAACACTAACGTTAACACATTAACATCAACACTAACGTTAACACTAACATCAACACTAACATCAACACTAACATCAACACTAACATCAACAACACTAACATCAACAACACTAACATCAACAACACTAACATCAACAACACTAACATCAACAACACTAACATCAACAACACTAACATCAACACTAACATCAACACTAACATCAAC
>CM042331.1:32490066-32495066 GCA_023566125.1 Zingel zingel | reverse complement strand
ACATACCTCCATCTTTATAATACATTAACCAAAGAGAGACATACCTCCATCTTTATAATACATTAACCAAAGAGGGACATACCTCCATCTTTATAATACATTAACCAAAGAGGGACATACCTCCATCTTTATAATACATTAACCAAAGAGGGCCATACCTCCATCTTTATAATACAGTAACCAAAGAGGGACATACCTCCATCTTTATAATACAGTAACCAAAGAGGGACACACCTCCATCTTTATAATACATTAACCAAAGAGGGCCACACCTCCATCTTTATAATACATTAACCAAAGAGGGCCATACCTCCATCTTTATAATACATTAACCAAAGAGGGACATACCTCCATCTTTATAATACATTAACCAAAGAGGGCCATACCTCCATCTTTATAATACATTAGCCAAAGAGGGACATACCTCCATCTTTATAATACATTAGCCAAAGAGGGACATACCTCCATCTTTATAATACATTAACCAAAGAGGGACATGCCTCCATCTTTATAATACATTAACCAAAGAGGGACATACCTCCATCTTTATAATACATTAACCAAAGAGGGCCATACCTCCATCTTTATAATACATTAACCAAAGAGGGACATGCCTCCATCTTTATAATACATTAACCAAAGAGGGACATACCTCCATCTTTATAATACATTAACCAAAGAGGGCCATACCTCCATCTTTATAATACATTAACCAAAGAGGGACATACCTCCATCTTTATAATACATTAACCAAAGAGGGCCATACCTCCATCTTTATAATACATTAACCAAAGAGGGCCATGCCTCCATGTCTCGCCATCTTACACTCAGTGGCAGCGAGATGAATGCCAGGGGGAGATAACTCGCCAGGGAAGTTAAAAAGAGAATTAAAACGACCTTGCGACAGGCAAAGCAACAAGACCAGAGTTAATATTGGAGTGGCTACAACAGCTGCCTGGAAACAATGGAGATACTCAGAGATCATTTTGGGTTCGGCCACCGTACGAGGAAGAGCTAGAAAGTAATATTCAGTTGGGTGTCATATACACTTTCACCGCTAGATGGGAGAACATCTTATGTTGATCTCATGACTTAGTATTTTGTCAGCATGGGTTGGTACCGTGTGAAAGTGCAGATCTCGTGTGCCAGATTAAAGAATCTAACGTTTCAGGGCTTAACGTGAGCAGCAGACGAGTGCCGGAGGGATTCCAGCGTGCATCAGAAGTTTTGTCATGAATGGAAACGGCCGGCGTGCGATTCTCACCGAGGATCACAGATCTAGAAAACACAGAAACTGAAACTCTAGAAAACACTCAGACGACAGAGTCTGATAAACTTCTCCGTTCAGGGTTCATTGTTGTAGACACACCTCGGGGCGTTAGCACCATGTTTCCCTGGAGGCGTGGCCAGACAGGCGCTCTGTCCAATCACAGAGTCCGTTCAGCAGCGCTGTCACAGATAAAATATCTTCTATATATAATGTTTCTATTCAACACCAGATCCACTGTTATATGTATACTCTAACCATCTTCTTTACAATCAAAAATAACTTTTAGCAAACGCAAAACTAAAACATGACGTTTCATATCAGGGTTCAACGGTTAGGCCTCGTGCACACTGGCTGCGTGGCGTGAGCGTGGCGTGGCGTGAGCGTGGCGTGAGCGTGGCGTGAGCGTGGCGTTTCTTAGTGTGAAGAAACGCGGCCTCAGGTTCTTCTTTCACTCGCCCGCTCGGGAACGGGGAAACAGATACTACTTTTTTACTTCACCGGCCCCTTCGCACATGGGTCGGTTAAAAAAACCAAAGACAAAGTGTCAAAAACCTCGAAAACATCAAACGATAAAAATGTCAAACTATGTTTAGCGTTACGGAAACATCAACACAGGCTCGGAAACATCCCAAAAACAAACAAGAAACGTTGAAAATAAAGTCAAACGTTGGACCCCGACCGTCCCGACCGTTGGAGCCCGACCGTTGGAGCCCGACCGTTGGACCCCGACCGTTGGACCCCGACCGTCCCGACCGTTGGAGCCCGACCGTTGGAGCCCGACCGTCCCGACCGTTGGACCCCAACCGTTGGACCCCGACTGTTGGACCCCGACTGTTGGACCCCGACCGTTGGAACCCGACCGTTGGAGCCTGACCGTTGGAGCCCGACCGTCCCGACCGTTGGACCCCGACCATCCCGACCGTTGGAGCCTGACCGTTGGAGCCCGACCGTTGGAGCCCAACCGTCCCGACCGTTGGACCCCGACCATCCCGACCGTCCCGACCGTTGGACCCCGACCGTTGGACCCCGACCGTTGGAGCCCGACCGTTGGACCCCGACCGTTGGACCCCGACCGTTGGAGCCCGACCGTCCCGACCGTTGGACCCCGACCGTTGGACCCCGACCGTTGGAGCCCGACCGTTGGACCCCGACCGTTGGAGCCCGACCGTTGGAGCCCGACCGTTGGACCCCGACCGTTGGAGCCCGACCGTTGGAGCCCGACCGTTGAACCCCGTTAGGATGTTTTGTTTCTGCTGTGTTTGGATGAACGATAGTTTACATTAATCTCTCTCTGATAACTTCTATAGTTGAAACATCTTTTAGCAGCATGCTGAACATTAACACCACGAGCAGCAGCAACATGCAACACACCAGATTCACCCAGCGACCAACTTCTTCACAACACCACGGAGGAACCAGCCAATCAGCAGCGAGGAGAACCAGCCAATCGGCAGCGAGGGGAACCAGCCAATCAGCAGCGAGGGGAACCAGCCAATAGGCAGCGAGGGGAACCAGCCAATAGGCAGCGAGGGGAACCAGCCAATAGGCAGCGAGGGGAACCAGCCAATAGGCAGCGAGGGGAACCAGCCAATAGGCAGCGAACCTGCCAGTCGGCAGCGAGGGGAACCAGCCAATAGGCAGCGAACCAGCCAGTCGGCAGCGAGGGGGGGGGGATTTTCTGCATTTTTGTTTCGTTGTTTGTGTGAAAAGGCGACAAAAACGTAGAGAGTTACAAATATGTTGCAAATTCGCATCGCTGCTGGTGTAGTATCCAGTTCTGTTCCCCCGACCTAAACCGGAACCACTCGGAACCGGTTCCCCTCCAGTTAAAATCTACGTAGAGCCCCCCCTCGATGGTTAGCGTTAGGGTTGTTGTGTGAGATGAACATTTGTAGCTTTTAGCTTTAGTTTCTGTTTGTGATGACCGACTGGTCCCCCCCCCCCCGACTGGTCCCCCCCCACCACCGACTGGTCTCCCCCCCCGACTGGTCCCCCCCCCCCACCACCGACTGGTCCCCCCCCCCCCCCCCCCCCCCCCCCCCCCCCATCCATCGCTCTGCACACAGACTGATGGAAGCAACACAGATCTTCAATGAAAAACTAGATATTACAGAGATGCGTTAGCGCCACGATAAACACACAAGGGCGGCTACGCTAAGCTAAGCTAAGCTAAGCTAAGCAGCGCTAATCTACAGCGAGCTCAAACACAAGAGGAATACAACCATCCGACAGTAGTTTGGTCTTTTTTTCTCGATCAAAATTAAAGATTTAAAGTATACTTTCATATATATATACATAAGCAATAAAAAATAAGTAACATCTCAATACTGCGATAATAACTCGGACATTAGCGTTGTGCTCATTGGGATCTCTTTACACATATTCATATTATTTCTTATAGATACTTATACATCATCTTTTTTTCCTGATTGCGCCTCCAGCTGCGACACTGACGTGGTTAATGATGGGAGCGTGGAAGGCAACACGTGGTGGAGACGTACGAGGGTTGGGGTTAGCACCGCAGGAGGTCCAGACGGACCGGTCCCTCCAGAACTTCAGGGGAACCCGTCTGGTCCAGGAACATCCATCCCAAAGCATCCAGCCGGGCGCTCAGGCTACATCTACATTTCTACCTTTTGGTTTTTAAGGGTTGTGAGCTATAGGTGTGATTCTTCACTGATCTGATGATTGATTACGATTATCATGTCAGCGATTCGATATCTCGATGCATCGCGATGCGTCAAATACATTTTTCTATTAAAGCCATATTCAGCATCTCACAAAAGTGAGTACAGCCCTCACATGTTAGTAAATATTTCATTATATCTTTTAATGGGACAACACTGAAGAAATTACACTTTGCTCCAATGAGAAGTATGAAGGGTACAGGGAACTTTATCAGGATGCATAGTATCCCGGATCCATGAAATAACTGGCCTTTCAAAATAAAAGTCTGCCTGCCTCTATGGGAATCTAACATAGGGGTACTTCATACTTTACCCTGTTATACAAGCTGGACTCTTCATACTTCTCATTGGAGCAAAGTGTGATTTCTTCAGTGTTGTCCCATTAAAAGATATAATGAAATATTTACTAAAATGTGAGGGCTGTACTCACTTTTGTGAGATGCTGTAGGATATTTAATTAATAGCTTTTCAAGCTTCAAAACCCAAACATTCTGCAGGGCTCCAATACTAAATATACTGGATGTATAAACCTACAGCACTGAGCACATACCAGAATATTTAAACAGAAAGGTTGTTAGGAATACGTTATATATAAACAGAAATAATCGATTATGGCCCGGCCGATCATCGTCCATGGCAAAGGTCTCCGTCTGGAGCCGGTGGGACGGAGATGTAAATGTAGTCTGAGAAGGGACAAATCCCTTAAATATCTTCTGGCCTCCAGGAGGGATTCCTCAGTCTGGAAGGTACGACCAGACGATTCAGGCCAGATGTTAGGAATGAATGGGGGGGGTTGTGCACAATTCAGAATAGAATTGAGAATGACTCCGAAATTCCAATTAAATTCTTGAATTTGAATTGAATTTGAATTAATGTCAAAATCTCGAATTCAAATTAATTGAAGCAGAATTCAATTAAAATTCTAAGGAATTCATATTCATACTTTAAGTATTTAACAATGAAGCTGTTTGTCAGATTATTATAGAATTACTGTATATAATGATATATATTATATCATAGATTATAGATATAATTTGACCTCC
>CM042331.1:32477566-32485066 GCA_023566125.1 Zingel zingel | reverse complement strand
TCCCATAATGTTGTCAGACACTTAGAATAATAATGTGAGTCTGTCAGCAGCAACAACAGAACTTTTAGTGACTCTAACTGCTGCTGAACATTAGTCCTGTAGGGTTACATTACAGCTCGGTTCTGGTCTAATTCTGGACCGGGTCCATATTTGCGTTCACTGACCGCTGCAGCAGACCGTGGACGGATGCGGGAGACATTCCCAGCTCTGCGTATCTCTGCAGAAAGAGGAAAAGAAGAACAATGAAAAGTCAACATGGATTGATGGCGGACTGAAAATGACAGGACGACACACTCACGGCAGAGAAGGGGCTGTGAGCAGGGGCTGCTGGGTAATAGCCCGGGGGCCGGGGCTGGGGGGCGGGGCTTACCCCCCCCTGCCCAGCGGCGCTGCCCTGCGAGGACGGGGACACCAGGGCGAAGGCGTCGTCCAGGAGCGAGTGCATCTGCTGCCGGGCCTCCTCGATGGAGGGCTGGGGGGGCAGGTAGGGGGGGGGGGGCGGCGGCAAACACCTCGTCTGTAGGGGAGGGGCTGCCGGGGTCAGGGGGGAGGTCAGGGTCAGACTGGGAGAGACAGGCAGAGAGACAGACAGGCAGAGAGACAAGAGACAGAACGGGTCAGTGCTGGCAGACAGAGAGACAGACAGACAGGCAGACAGAGAGACAGACAGACAGAGAGACAGGCAGACAGAGAGACAGACAGACAGGCAGACAGAGAGACAGACAGACAGAGAGACAGGCAGACAGAGAGACAGACAGACAGGCAGAGAGACAGACAGACAGACAGACAGAGAGACAGGCAGACAGAGAGACAGACAGGCAGAGAGACAGGCAGATAGAGAGACAGACAGACAGACAGACAGAGAGACAGACAGACAGACAGAGAGACAGGCAGACAGAGAGAGACAGACAGACAGACAGACAGACAGACAGACAGACAGACAGACAGACAGATAGAGAGACAGACAGAGAGACAGGAGACAGAACGGGTCAGTGCTGGCAGACAGACAGGCAGAGAGACAGACAGGCAGAGAGACAGACAGACAGACAGGCAGAGAGACAGACAGACAGGAAGACAGAGAGACAGACAGGCAGACAGGCAGACAGGAAGACAGAGACAGACAGAGAGACAGACAGAGACAGACAGACAGACAGACAGGCAGACAGAGAGAGACAGGCAGAGAGACAGACAGACAGACAGACAGACAGACAGGCAGACACAGACAGACAGACAGAGAGACAGGAAGACAGAGAGACAGGCAGACAGGAAGACAGAGAGACAGACAGACAGACAGACAGAGCGATAGAGAGACAGACAGAGAGAGAGAGAGACAGGCAGACAGACAGAGCGACAGACACAGACAGGCAGACAGACAGGCAGCGAGACTGAGTGCTGCCTCCTCTGTTTATGTCCTTTACATCGTTTTTATTTTTAAATTCAGCAGCATTTCATGTAACAGTGTTTAAAGGTGCAGCAGGTGAGACCTCTAGACTACCTGTCTGTCATATCTGCTGGACCTGCCCCTCTGTTCTAGAAGAACTACAGGAAGCAGGTCATTCAAATAAATCCAGCTCCTCTGGCTCCACCTACAGCCTGGAGCCCTGTTCAGATGGACCAATCAGGGCCAGGGGCTGTCTAATTGTTCAGATGGACCAATCAGGGCCAGGGGGCGTGTCTAACTGTTCAGATGGACCAATCAGGGCCAGGGGGCGTGTCTAACTGCGTGTCAATCACTGCACATGCACACACATTCATTCTCCCTTGTGAGGGGAGGGGTTTAGGAGACCGTTTTGGGCTTTAGCAGAAAGAGGGGAGGGACTGAGAAGTTGATGATGTTCACGTTTTCCTGTGGTTGTACTGGGCAGCTTTCAGGTATGAATGTGATCAGATTCTGCCCAGTACCACCACAGTCTGATCTGACCACATTCATACCTGGAAGCTGCCCAGTACTACCACAGTCTGATCTGACCACATTCATACCTGGAAGCTGCCCAGTACTACCACAGTCTGATCTGACCACATTCATACCTGGAAGCTGCCCAGTACCACCACAGTCTGATCTGACCACATTCATACCTGGAAGCTGCCCAGTACTACCACAGTCTGATCTGATCACATTCATACCTGGAAGCTGCCCAGTACCACCACAGTCTGATCTGATCACATTCATACCTGGAAGCTGCCCAGTACTACCACAGTCTGATCTGACCACATTCATACTGGAAGCTGCCCAGTACTACCACAGTCTGATCTGACCGCATTCATACCTGGAAGCTGCCCAGTACCACCACAGTCTGATCTGATCACATTCATACTGGAAGCTGTCCAGTACCACCACAGTCTGATCTGACCACATCCATACTGGAAGCTGCCCAGTACCACCACAGTCTGATCTGACCACATTCATACTGGAAGCTGCCCAGTACTACCACAGTCTGATCTGACCGCATTCATACCTGGAAGCTGCCCAGTACCACCACAGTCTGATCTGATCACATTCATACTGGAAGCTGTCCAGTACCACCACAGTCTGATCTGACCACATCCATACTGGAAGCTGCCCAGTACCACCACAGTCTGACCTGCTGCCACTGAGCAGCAGAGGTTAGCAGTAGGGGTTAAGGGCCTTGCTCAAGGGCACCTCAGTGGTGGTAATGAGGGAGGGAAAAGTGCTGCTCTTTCACTTTCCCCCACCCAGATTTGTGTGTGTGTGTGTGTGTGTGTGTGTGTGTGTGCGTGTGTGTGTGTGTGTGTATGTGTGTGTGTGTGTGTGTGTGTGTGTCTGTCTGTGTGTGTGTGTGTGTGTGTGTATATGTGTGTGTGTGTGTGTGTGTCTGTCTGTGTGTGTGTGTGTGTGTGCGTGTGTGTGTGTGTATATGTGTGTGTGTGTATGTGTGTGTGTGTGTGTCTGTGTGTGTGTGTGTGTGTGTGTGTATGTATATGTGTGTGTGTGTATGTGTGTGTGTGTGTGTGTGTGTGTGTGTGTGTGTGTGTGTGTGTGTGTGTGTGTCTGTGTGTGTGTGTGTGTGTGTGTGTGTGTGTTTCAGCCCTCAGTGCAGCGCTCTGATATGATCAGTCTGAAGTCTCGGATGCCAAACTACGGCCTGCAGCATTACCAGTGGCTCACACACACCTGGAACAGCTTCCAGACAGAGGTCAGAGGTCACACACACACACACACACACACACACACACACACACACACACACACACACACAGACACACACACACACACACACACACACACACACACACACAGACACACACACACACATACACACACACACATATACATACACACACACACACACACACACACGCACACACATATAGTGCGTCTCACTATCTTTGTGGGGACCCGTCATTGACATAATGCATTCCCTAGCCCCTTACCCTAACCTTAACCATCACCACTAGATGCCTAACCTTAACCCTTACCCTCACCCTAACCATAACCTAATTCTAACCCTAATCCTAAAACCAAGTCTTAACCCTCAAACAGACCTTTAACCTTGTGGGCTCCAGCATTTTGGCCCCACAAGGCTGGTCGGACCCCACAAGTATACTGAACTCCCCGGATTTTGGACCCCACAAATACAGTTAAACGAGAACAGACACACACACACACACACACAGATACACACACACACACACACACACACACACACACACACACACATATACACACACACACACACAGAGATACACACACACAGAGATACACACTGCCCTCTTTCTCACCATGTAGGCCACGTTGTTGAGTCCCGGGTATTTCCTGTAGGTGGCGCTGTGATTGGTGAGCAGTCGGTCTCGGTCCGTGTCGGGAAGACTTCCCGGGCCGGGTGGCGCCCGCCGACCATGAGGAGAACGCCGCCCTCTGAAACACACACACAGAAAAAACACTCAAATATTACAAATATTATTTTTTAGTATTAAAAAAATATTTAAACGCCCCTGACTGGCAGCTGATTGGACGAACGCGTCACGTGGGTCTGGTTTCTCCAGAAGTTCACAGCCAGACCGTCATGGCGGCTCGTTCAGAATCCGATCTCATATTGTCCTAAAATAGTTCACCGTAACGTGTTCCTGAGAACATGTTAAGAGAGGAATAGGCCGTGCAGTCGCTGAATCTGTCTTCATTTCAGATCAACAAAGGTCAGGTTAACAGGTCTTCGTCTACTTCTATTGGATAGTCGCGTCGCGTTCAACGGATTCATTTGCATAAAGATGCGCATCGGCCAGCTTTTGGACGCGATGTCCGTCTTTATGCTTTGCGTGCACGTTGAACTCGCTTGACGTCACCGATAGGAATAAAGTGGAACACGTCATTTCTTGCAAGTTCCCGCAATTTTTACAAGATCTCTCAATTTTTACAAGTTTGCGCAATTTTTACAAGATCTCGCAATTTTTACAAGATCTCTCAATTTTTACAAGATCTCGCAATTTTTACAAGATCTCTCAATTTTTACAAGATCTCGCAATTTTTGAAGTTCTCGCAATTTTTACATGTTGTCGCAATTTTTACAAGTTTGCGCAATTTTTACAAGTTCTCGCAATTTTTACAAGTTCTCGCAATTTTTACAAGTTTGCGCAATTTTTACAAGTTCTCGCAATTTTTACAAGATCTCTCAATTTTTACAAGATCTCTCAATTTTTACAAGTTCTCGCAATTTTTACAAGATCTCGCAATTTTTACAAGTTCTCGCAATTTTTGAAGTTCCCGCAATTTTTACAATTTCCTGCAATTTTTACAAGATCTCTCAATTTTTACAAGTTCTCGCAATTTTTACAAGATCTCGAAATTTTTACAAGTTTGCGCAATTTTTACAAGTTCGCGCAATTTTTACAAGATCTCTCAATTTTTACAAGATCTCGCAATTTTTTCAAGTTTGCACAATTTTTACAAGTTCTCTCAATTTTTACAAGATCTCGCAATTTTTACAAGTTCTCGCAATTTTTACAAGATCTCGCAATTTTTACAAGATCTCGCAATTTTTACAAGTTCTCGCAATTTTTGAAGTTCCCGCAATTTTTACAATTTCCTGCAATTTTTACAAGATCTCGCAATTTTTACAAGTTCTCGCAATTTTTACAAGATCTCGCAATTTTTACAAGTTTGCGCAATTTTTACAAGTTCGCGCAATTTTTACAAGATCTCTCAATTTTTACAAGATCTCGCAATTTTTACAAGTTCTCGCAATTTTTACAAGATCTCGCAATTTTTACAAGTTTGCGCAATTTTTACAAGTTCGCGCAATTTTTACAAGATCTCGCAATTTTTACAAGTTTGCGCAATTTTTACAAGTTCTCTCAATTTTTACAAGATCTCGCAATTTTTACAAGTTCTCGCAATTTTTACAAGATCTCGCAATTTTTACAAGTTTGCGCAATTTTTACAAGTTCGCGCAATTTTTACAAGATCTCGCAATTTTTACAAGTTCTCTCAATTTTTACAAGATCTCGCAATTTTTACAAGATCTCGCAATTTTTACAAGTTCTCGCAATTTTTACAAGATCTCGCAATTTTTACAAGTTTGCGCAATTTTTACAACTTCGCGCAATTTTTACAAGATCTCGCAATTTTTACAAGTTTGCGCAATTTTTACAAGTTCTCTCAATTTTTACAAGATCTCGCAATTTTTACAAGTTCTCGCAATTTTTACAAGATCTCGCAATTTTTACAATTTCCCGCAATTTTTGAAAGTTCGAGCAATTTTTACAAGATCTCGCAATTTTTACAAGATCTCGCAATTTTTACAAGTTCGCGCAATTTTTACAAGATCTCGCAATTTTTACAAGTTCTCTCAATTTTTACAAGAGCTCGCAATTTTTACAAGTTCGCGCAATTTTTACAAGATCTCGCAATTTTTACAAGTTCTCACAATTTTTACAAGTTTGCACAATTTTTACAAGTTCTCGCAATTTTTACATGATGTCGCAATTTTTACAAGTTCTCGCAATTTTTACAAGTTCTCGCAATTTTTACAAGTTTGCGCAATTTTTACAAGTTCTCGCAATTTTTACAAGATCTCTCAATTTTTACAAGATCTCGCAATTTTTACAAGATCTCGCAATTTTTGAAGTTCTCGCAATTTTTACATGTTGTTGCAATTTTTACAAGATCTCGCAATTTTTACAAGTTCTCGCAATTTTTACAAGATCTCGCAATTTTTACAAGTTCTCGCAATTTTTGAAGTTCCCGCAATTTTTACAATTTCCTGCAATTTTTACAAGATCTCTCAATTTTTACAAGTTCTCGCAATTTTTACAAGATCTCGCAATTTTTACAAGTTTGCGCAATTTTTACAAGTTCGCGCAATTTTTACAAGATCTCTCAATTTTTACAAGATCTCGCAATTTTTACAAGTTTGCACAATTTTTACAAGTTCTCTCAATTTTTACAAGATCTCGCAATTTTTACAAGTTCTCGCAATTTTTACAAGATCTCGCAATTTTTACAAGATCTCGCAATTTTTACAAGTTCTCGCAATTTTTGAAGTTTCCGCAATTTTTACAATTTCCTGCAATTTTTACAAGATCTCTCAATTTTTACAAGTTCTCGCAATTTTACAAGATCTCGCAATTTTTACAAGTTTGCGCAATTTTTACAAGTTCGCGCAATTTTTACAAGATCTCTCAATTTTTACAAGATCTCGCAATTTTTACAAGTTTGCGCAATTTTTACAAGTTCTCTCAATTTTTACAAGATCTCGCAATTTTTACAAGTTCTCGCAATTTTTACAAGATCTCGCAATTTTTACAAGTTTGCGCAATTTTTACAAGTTCGCGCAATTTTTACAAGATCTCGCAATTTTTACAAGTTTGCGCAATTTTTACAAGTTCTCTCAATTTTTACAAGATCTCGCAATTTTTACAAGTTCTCGCAATTTTTACAAGATCTCGCAATTTTTACAAGTTTGCGCAATTTTTACAAGTTCGCGCAATTTTTACAAGATCTCGCAATTTTTACAAGTTCTCTCAATTTTTACAAGATCTCGCAATTTTTACAAGATCTCGCAATTTTTACAAGTTCTCGCAATTTTTACAAGATCTCGCAATTTTTACAAGTTTGCGCAATTTTTACAACTTCGCGCAATTTTTACAAGTTCTCTCAATTTTTACAAGATCTCGCAATTTTTACAAGTTCTCGCAATTTTTACAAGATCTCGCAATTTTTACAAGTTTGCGCAATTTTTACAAGTCGCGCAATTTTTACAAGATCTCGCAATTTTTACAAGTTCTCTCAATTTTTACAAGATCTCGCAATTTTTACAAGTTCGCGCAATTTTTACAAGATCTCGCAATTTTTACAAGATCTCGCAATTTTTGAAGTTGTCGCAATTTTTACAAGTTCCCGTAATTTTTACAAGTTGTCGCAATTTTTGCAGGATCTCGCAATTTTTACAGGATCTCGCAATTTTTACAATTTCCCGCAATTTTTGAAAGTTCGAGCAATTTTTACAAGTTCGCGCAATTTTTACAAGATCTCGCAATTTTTAC
>CM042331.1:32442089-32457366 GCA_023566125.1 Zingel zingel | reverse complement strand
CAGCCTTTACTTACTGGCTAGTAGTCCTTACCTAGGTACTGTCAGGGCCCTCATACTCTGCTCCTGACTGGCTAGTAGTCCTTACCTAGGTACTGTCAGGGCCCTCATACTCTGCTCCTGACTGGCTAGTAGTCCTTACCTAGGTACTGTCAGGGCCCTCATACTCTGCTCCTGACTGGCTAGTAGTCCTTACCTAGGTACTGTCAGGGCCCTCATACTCTGCTCCTGACTGGCTAGTAGTCCTTACCTAGGTACTGTCAGGGCACGCCCTCATACTCTGCTCCTGACTGGCTAGTAGTCCTTACCTAGGTACTGTCAGGGCCCTCATACTCTGCTCCTGACTGGCTAGTAGTCCTTACCTAGGTACTGTCAGGGCCCTCATACTCTGCTCCTGACTGGCTAGTAGTCCTTACCTAGCTACTGCGTATGTGTGACTCCCAACAAAGATGGAACAGAAGTGAGAGGTCTCACTCTGTAGCTAAACCTAAAGAACTTGTTTACTAAGATCCCTCTTCCCGACCGTGACATGACCTCCTTCCTGTCACATGACCCACTCACCCACTCGGACCAGGTACATCTCCGGCTTGGTGGCGTTGCACAGGTACAGCCTGGGGGGTGGAGCCTGGGCTGGCGCTCTGGTCAGGCTGATGGGGGGGATCTGGGTGAGGGGGGGCAAAGCCTTCCCCGACGGCCCTCTCTGGTGTGTCGGGGCGGGTGGGCGGGCCCAGCGGCGGAGGGGGGGGGCACCCAGCTGGTGGTGTTGGACGGCACCGGGCGAGGCGGAGGTCTTCCCGGGGCGGGGGCAGTGTCTCTGGGGTTAGGAGCCGTTCTGATGGTGGGTAACGGTGGGGGAGGGAGGGAAGGGGGGAGGGGGAGGGGAGGGGTGGGACCCTCTGGGGGACGCACGGGGTCCCGTCCTGAGGGGGGGAGAGTAGTTGTGGGAGTGATGCGGGGTTTGGAGTCAGTCTGGAAGACCTTCTCCTTCTCCCTCTCATTGTCTCTCTCCCTCACCTTTTCCTTCTCCTTCTCCCTCTCATTGTCTCTCTCCCTCTCCTTCTCCCTATCCGTCTCCCTCTCATTGTCCCTCTCTCTCTCTCTCTCATTGTCTCTCTCTCTCCCTCTTTCCCTCCCTCTTTCCCTCTCCCTCTCTCTCTCCCTCTCCCTCTCTCTCTGCAGCAGGTTTGTGTAGTACTCCATGCTGTTCATGTCGGGCAGCAGCAGCTCCGTTGGCTGCAGAGGCGTTAAGTCCTCAAGGTCGTAGTCTTCGTCCCAGGTGGGGAAGACGTCTGGGTGGGCGGGGCTTGTGTGCAGCGGGATGCTGGGGGTAACGGAGGGGGAGAGAGGGAGGCGGGAGGAGAGGGGGAGGGTGGGCCGGGCGGGGAAGGCCGTGTCGTAGGAGACCCAATCGCCATCGCTATCGTCGTATGGGTTGCTAGGTAATGGCGTGGCGAGCGCAAGCTCCTCGAAGGATAGCGTCTCCAGGTAGTCCCCAGAGCCCCACGCTTCCTCCAGGGAGGGGGGCGGAGGGGTGAGGGTGGGCTGGGCGTGGGGGGGCAGGGGAGGGGGGAGGCTGGGGGACAGCAGGTCTGGAGGTCTCAGCAGGAGGTGGATCCCCTGAGCGCCGGGGTCCGAGGCCTCTGCCGAGCTGCCGCCGCTGTTACCGCGGTAACCAGAGTCTGAGGGGGGGCTGGGAGGGGGTGGGGAGGGGGGTAACTGAGACTCCCCTGTCCTGTTGTAGTCCAACACACCTGTGTGACAAAGAGAGGACTTTCACTTAATTAAAACTGAGAACAGAGTCATGGTCTTTGTGCTAAACTAAGTTACTGTTTCCAGTCTTTATGCTAAGCTAAGCTATTAGCATTAATCTGAACATGTGATTCTCAGGGACGGGAGAGAAGATGTGGAACTACTTATCATTAATATTGTTTAACATGAAACAGCTCTGAGATCCCCATCACCAAACCCACCAGACTCCATGTAAATAATCAGGACTTTTAGCGTGTATAGAGCCAGCATATCTCCACCAGACTCCATGTAAATAATCAGGACTTTTAGCGTGTATAGAGCCAGCATATCTCCACCAGACTCCATGTAAATAATCAGGACTTTTAGCGTGTATAGAGCCAGCATATCTCCACCAGACTCCATGTAAATAATCAGGACTTTTAGCGTGTATAGAGCCAGCATATCTCCACCAGACTCCATGTAAATAATCAGGACTTTTAGCGTGTATAGAGCCAGCATATTTCCACCAGACTCCATGTAAATAATCAGGACTTTTAGCGTGTATAGAGCCAGCATATTTCCACCAGACTCCATGTAAATAATCAGGACTTTTAGCGTGTATAGAGCCATGAATTAAGGGTTTATTTCAACCAGACCAGAGTGGTGATTGCTGGAACAGTGGAAAGATGAACCAAGATGGCTTTTCATAGTTTTATTTAGTTTCTGTCCGCTTTGAATGAAGTGTGTTTTACGATGATAAAAGTCCTGATTATTTACATGGAGTCTGGTGGAGATATGCTGGCTCTATACACGCTAAAAGTCCTGATTATTTACATGGAGTCTGGTGGAGATATGCTGGCTCTATACACGCTAAAAGTCCTGATTATTTACATGGAGTCTGGTGGGTTTGGTGACGATGGCCTTGCCTGAATAAAACACAATCAGTTCAGGTCCAGCCGACACACCTGGACTCTCTGTCTCCATATGTGTGTGTGACGAGTTGACGATGTTTACAGTAAAACATTGTGATGGACGATGGTATCGTGGACAGTATTACATGGCTATGCTGCCCTGCTGGTAGGGGCAGTAATTACAGTTTGACCCACTTTCACTTAACTACGGCGCCGTAAAGTCTAGACTCAATCACATCGCCGTGATCTGCGTAAGGACAGTACAGTGGGACGTTTGCCTTCAACAGAGCGACAGTAATAACCTATGTGTGTGTGTGTGTCTGTGTGTGTGTGTGTGTGTGTCTGTGTGTGTGTGTGTGTGTGTGTGTGTGTCTGTGTGTGTGTGTGTGTGTGTGTGTGTGTGTCTCTCTGTGTGTGTGTGTGTGTGTGTGTGTGTGTGTGTGTGTCTCTCTGTGTGTGTGTGTGTGTGTGTGTGTGTGTCTCTCTGTGTGTGTGTGTGTGTGTGTGTGTGTGTGTCTCTGTGTGTGTGTGTGTGTGTGTGTGTGTGTGTGTGTGTGTGTGTGTGTGTCTCTGTGTGTGTGTGTGTGTGTGTGTGTGTGTGTGTGTGTGTGTCTCTCTGTGTGTGTCTCTGTGTGTGTGTGTGTGTGTGTGTCTGTGTGTGTGTGTGTGTGTGTGTGTGTGTGTGTGTCTGTGTGTGTGTGTGTGTGTGTGTCTGTGTGTGTGTGTGTGTGTGTGTGTGTGTCTGTGTGTGTGTGTGTGTGTGTGTGTGTGTGTGTGTCTGTGTGTGTGTGTGTGTGTGTGTGTCTGATGGAACAACAGTCTGTGAAACTGGTCCAGAATTAAACCAGAACCGAGCTGTAATGTAACCCTACAGGACTAATGCCCAGCAGCAGTTAGAGTCACTAACAGTTCTGTTGTTGTTGCCTTCAACAGAGCGACAGTAATAACCTAATACCCCATCATTACTAAGATTAAACTACATTCTCGGTTATATTTGCACTGAATAACGCATTCAATAAACCGAAACATAACTCTTACAGCGCACATGAACAGATGTGCAATATTAGCTCACACATTAGCCTACTGTTGCTAACGTACATTCGTAAATCCTGCATAGCATCGTCCCGTACCTACAGAACATCAGACATATTGATGCACAGCAGTGTCCATAAACTTAGTCCAATAAGGGGAAGGAAAGTGTGATAGCGTTCCACGTTAACGTCTTTTCTCTCTCAACTACGGCATGCTTAATTGCGTTAATAGTCCAGGGCTGCTACTGACAGTGAGAGAGAGAGAGACAGTATCACTAACAGCCACCACAGGCTCCTCAAAGCCTTGGTCTTTTTCACAAATACGTTGCACGGAAGGGGGAAAGTAGCTTCTGCTTAAGGGGCCCTATCTTGACTTGCACCCTGTGCAGCACAGCGCAAAGCCAGACGCAAGTGTCGATTTCCCGTCCAGCGCCCGCGACTAGGATTAGCCCTACTATGGATGCTCCGGTCTCGGTCTAGAGGGACTAGATGGATGACTCGCTCCAGTATTTTGTACACACTAGCTGTCAGTATTACATATTGCACCTTTAAAGGAGAATTCTGGTGGATTTCAACCCGTAGCTCTGTTGTGTGTAAATGTGGAGAGCTGTCAGTGTTATCCTCCTGCTAGCGTTAGCAGCAGTGTGCAGTGATTCCTTCAGAGGGAACACAGAGAGTCTGACTGGAATATTGGATTGTATGAGTTCGACAATCGACTAGTGTGGACTTGACTGGAAAACAGGAAACTAACAGAGGTATGTGCTGGCTGGATTAACACGACTTTTAGGCCTTTCTGTCACATCTCCTGCAGTCAGACTCTCTGTGTTCCCTCAGAAGGAATCACTGCACATGGGTCGGCCCTCGTAACGACATCTCCAGCATGATTAGAGGCTAACACACCAACCAGACGGCCGACCGTCGGCAGTAGAGCCAGTCGGGCTGATCAGTCGGGTCCCCGAGGTCCAAAAAGTTCCCCAGAACTCACCGAAGAGACGCCGACTTGAGCGTACGCTCTGCACGTAATACGTCTCCATAGCAGCAGGCGGCGCTGCTCTGTGTTGTTCCCATTAACAGTCTGATTATTCCCCAGAAAATGAGAACCGGCAGCTGATTGGACGAACGCGTCACGTGGGTCTGGTTTCTCCAGAAATCCACAGCCAGACTGTCATGGCGGCTCGTTCAGAATCCGATCTCATATTGGACTAAAATAGTTCACCGTAACGTGTTCCTGAGAACATGTTAAGAGAGAAATAGGCCGTGCAGTCGCTGAATCTGTCTTCATTTCAGATCAACAAAGGTCAGTTCAACAGATCTTCATCAGATGTTGAGAGGCTCATCCGCTCCCCATCTCCGGGTGAGTCCCGACTGCCCTGTCTCCGACTGTCCTCTCTCCGACTGCCCTCTCTCCGACTGCCCTCTCTCCGACTGCCCTCTCTCTCTCTCCGACTGCCCTGTCTCTCTCCGACTGCCCTCTCTCCGACTGCCCTCTCTCTCTCTCCGACTGCCCTGTCTCCGACTGCCCTGTCTCCGACTGCCCTGTCTCCGACTGTCCTCTCTCCGACTGCCCTCTCTCCGACTGCCCTGTCTCCGACTGCCCTCTCTCCGACTGCCCTCTCTCCGACTGCCCTGTCTCCGACTGTCCTCTCTCCGACTGCCCTCTCTCCGACTGTCCTCTCTCCGACTGTCCTCTCTCCGACTGCCCTCTCTCCGACTGCCCTGTCTCCGACTGCCCTGTCTCTGACTGCCCTCTCTCCGACTGCCCTGTCTCCGACTGCCCTGTCTCCGACTGCCCTGTCTCCGACTGCCCTGTCTCTGACTGCCCTCTCTCCGACTGCCCTGTCTCCGACTGCCCTGTCTCTGACTGCCCTGTCTCCGACTGCCCTCTCTCCGACTGCCCTCTCTCCGACTGCCGTCTCCGACTGAACACGTCGGGTCGGCCCAAATGAAGGCCGACGGCTCCTCGGACGGACGACGGCACGGACACACCGACCAGACTCGAGTCACCGACCTCGCCAGACGCTCAGACAGCTGATCATCGGCTCTGTGTGTCGGCACCTTAAGGAGCTAAAACAGGTTTAAGACCTGCCCTGTTCCAGCCTGTTGGGTGCTAACGCTAGCAGGAGGATAGCACGGTGGAGGATAACACGGTGGAGGATAACACGGTGGAGGATAGCACGGTGGAGGATAACACGGTGGAGGATAACACGGTGGAGGATAGCACGGTGGAGGATAGCACGGTGGAGGATAACACGGTGGAGGATAACACGGTGGAGGATAACACGGTGGAGGATAGCACGGTGGAGGATAACACGGTGGAGGATAACACGGTGGAGGATAACACGGTGGAGGATAGCGTGGTGGAGGATAACACGGTGGAGGATAGCACGGTGGAGGATAACATGGTGGAGGATAACACGGTGGAGGATAACACGGTGGAGGATAGCACGGTGGAGGATAACACGGTGGAGGATAGCACGGTGGAGGATAACACGGTGGAGGATAACACGGTGGAGGATAACACGGTGGAGGATAGCGTGGTGGAGGATAACACGGTGGAGGATAGCACGGTGGAGGATAACACGGTGGAGGATAACACGGTGGAGGATAACACGGTGGAGGATAGCGTGGTGGAGGATAACACGGTGGAGGATAGCACGGTGGAGGATAACATGGTGGAGGATAACACGGTGGAGGATAACATGGTGGAGGATAGCACGGTGGAGGATAACACGGTGGAGGATAGCACGGTGGAGGATAACACGGTGGAGGATAACACGGTGGAGGATAGCACGGTGGAGGATAGCACGGTGGAGGATAACACGGTGGAGGATAGCACGGTGGAGGATAGCACGGTGGAGGATAACACGGTGGAGGATAGCACGGTGGAGGATAACACGGTGGAGGATAACACGGTGGAGGATAGCACGGTGGAGGATAACACGGTGGAGGATAGCACGGTGGAGGATAACACGGTGGAGGATAACACGGTGGAGGATAACACGGTGGAGGATAGCACGGTGGAGGATAACACGGTGGAGGATAACACGGTGGAGGATAACATGGTGGAGGATAGCACGGTGGAGGATAACACGGTGGAGGATAGCACGGTGGAGGATAACATGGTGGAGGATAACACGGTGGAGGATAGCGTGGTGGAGGATAACACGGTGGAGGATAGCACGGTGGAGGATAACATGGTGGAGGATAACACGGTGGAGGATAACATGGTGGAGGATAGCACGGTGGAGGATAACACGGTGGAGGATAGCACGGTGGAGGATAACACGGTGGAGGATAACACGGTGGAGGATAGCACGGTGGAGGATAGCACGGTGGAGGATAACACGGTGGAGGATAACACGGTGGAGGATAACACGGTGGAGGATAGCGTGGTGGAGGATAACACGGTGGAGGATAGCACGGTGGAGGATAACATGGTGGAGGATAACACGGTGGAGGATAACATGGTGGAGGATAGCACGGTGGAGGATAACACGGTGGAGGATAGCACGGTGGAGGATAACACGGTGGAGGATAGCACGGTGGAGGATAGCACGGTGGAGGATAACACGGTGGAGGATAGCACGGTGGAGGATAGCACGGTGGAGGATAACACGGTGGAGGATAGCACGGTGGAGGATAACACGGTGGAGGATAACACGGTGGAGGATAGCACGGTGGAGGATAACACGGTGGAGGATAGCACGGTGGAGGATAACACGGTGGAGGATAACACGGTGGAGGATAGCACGGTGGAGGATAACACGGTGGAGGATAACACGGTGGAGGATAGCGTGGTGGAGGATAGCACGGTGGAGGATAACACGGTGGAGGATAACACGGTGGAGGATAGCACGGTGGAGGATAACACGGTGGAGGATAACACGGTGGAGGATAGCGTGGTGGAGGATAACACGGTGGAGGATAACACGGTGGAGGATAACACGGTGGAGGATAGCACGGTGGAGGATAGCGTGGTGGAGGATAGCGTGGTGGAGGATAGCACGGTGGAGGATAACACGGTGGAGGATAGCACGGTGGAGGATAGCACGGTGGAGGATAGCACGGTGGAGGCAGCACCGGTTGGGTTGGTTTGCTACTGACAGCTCTCCACATTTACACACAGCAGAGCTACGGGTTGGAATCCTCCTTTAAGGTTGTCTTACCTGCAGCAGGTGAGCTTGATGTCACCATGGAAACCAGCGTGGCAGCCACCAGCAGGGTCACAGCGAGCGTCGGTCCGCAGTACGCGGAGCATCTGGGCTCCATCCTGGTCCTGGTCCTGGTTCTGGAGCCACGGCCCGGCGTGATCTCAGCGTCCATCGTCCTCAAAGGGCCGGGGGTTTGATCCCGGAACAGAGAGCCGAGCGCCCGACAGGAGGACCTGAAGCACACAGGAAGCAGGAAGTTACTTTAATATTACAGACACCCCCCCCCCCCCCCCTATAGTCTGAACTGGGCTGGGGGGGTGGGGGGAGGGGGGACATCGATACAGCATAGTATTGCAATATTTTCCGTGATAATACTGCATCAATACTAGGGGTGGGAATCAGCAGAGGCCTCACGATACGATATCATCACGATACTTAAGTCACGATACGATATCATCACGATACTTAAGTCACGATACGATATCATCACGATACGCATGTCACGATACGATATCATCACGATACTTAAGTCACGATACGATATCATCACGATACTTAAGTCACGATACGATATCATCACGATACTTAAGTCACGATACGATATCATCACGATACGCATGTCACGATACGATATCATCACGATACTTAAGTCACGATACGATATCATCACGATACTTAAGTCACGATACGATATCATCACGAGACTTAAGTCACGATACGATACCGTCACGATACTTAAGTCACGATACGATACCATCACGAGACTTAAGTCACGATACGATATCATCACGATACGCATGTCACGATACGATATCATCACGATACTTAAGTCACGATACGATATCACGAAACGCATGTCACGATACGATATCACGATACGCTTTCATCACGGTACTTAAGTCACGATACGATATCATCACGATACTTAAGTCACGATACGATATCATGAAACGCATGTCACGATACGATATCACAATACACTATCATCACGATACTTAAGTCACGATACGATATCATCACGATACGCATGTCACGATACAATATCATCACGATACTTAAGTCACGATACGATATCATCACGATACTTAAGTCACGATACAATATCATCACGATACTTAAGTCACGATACGATACCATCACGAGACTTAAGTCACGATACGATACCGTCACGATACTTAAGTCAAGATACGATACCATCACGATACTTATGTCACGATACGATATCATCGCGATACTTGAGTCACGATACGATGTAATTGCGATACTTATGTCACGATACGATATCATCGCGATACTTATGTCACGATACGATATCATCGCGATACTTGAGTCACGATACGATATCATCACGATACTTGAGTCACGATACGATATCATCATGATACTTATGTCACGATACGATATCATCACGATACTCATGTCACGATACGATATCATCACCATACTTATGTCACGATACGATATCATCACGATACTTATGTTACGATACGATACCATCACATTACTTATCTCACGATACGATATCATCGCGATACTTATGTCACGATACGATATCATCACGATACTTATCTCACGATACGATATCATCACGATACTTATCTCATGATACGATATCATCACGATACTTATCTCACGCTACGATATCATCACGATACTTATCTCACGCTACGATATCATCACGATACTTATGTCACGATACAATATTATTGCGATTTTAAACATATTACAATATTCTGCGATATATTGCAATGTATTACCTTTTGTATGTCCCCAAAAGGAAACTTTGTCAACATCTGTTTAATCTAAAAAGATGCACGGCTCGCCATTAACTTTTTGAGGCACTTTTCCTTTGGACCAGAACATTCACGTTTCACTCGTCCATGCACAAAAGTCACTTGTCCGGGTTTTTTTGTGTTTTGCTAACGCAGAATTCGACAAACCGTTGAAGGCATCCGAACACTATCAACATTAATAACATTCAGTTGAAACAGTAGAATAAAAACGTGTCACGTATCGGTAACATAGACGTAATGAGTGGCACATAACGTGAAGTAACGTGGCATTTTATTTTGTTGAGTTGTAACTTGTCCAGTGGGGCAAGTCCATTTCTCTTCCACTTGCCCTACAAAACAAGCCTTAATGTCGAGCCCTGAGATCCACGTCTCTGTCTGTTCATCTCACTTCAATATTATTGCTGCAAAATGGGATTGTCAAGCAGACAGACTGACCATCACACACACATATATATATATATATCATAAGAGATCCATACTTGCCGTCTGTGTATCGATACAGTATTGCCACGGAAAATATTGCGATACTATGCTGTATCGATTTTTTCCCCCACCCCTAATCGATACACAGACACCAAGTATGGATCTATTATATATATATATATATATATATATATATATATATATATATATATATATATATATATATATATATATAGATAGATAGATAGATAGATAGATAGATAGATAGATAGATAGATAGATAGATAGATATATATACAGTGAGGAAAATAAGTATTTGAACACCCTGCTATTTTGCAGGTTCTCCCACTTGGAAATCATGGAGGGGTCTGAAATTGTCATCGTAGGTGCATGTCCACTGTGAGAGACATAATCTAAAAAAGAAAATCCAGAAATCACAATGTATGATTTTTTAACTATTTATTTGTATGATACAGCTGCAAATAAGTATTTGAACACCTGTCTATCAGCTAGAATTCTGACCCTCAAAGACCTGTTAGTCTGCCTTTAAAATGTCCACCTCCACTCCATTTATTATCCTAAATTAGATGCACCTGTTTGAGGTCGTTAGCTGCATAAAGACACCTGTCCACCCCATACAATCAGTAAGAATCCAACTACTAACATGGCCAAGACCAAAGAGCTGTCCAAAGACACTAGAGACAAAATTGTACACCTCCACAAGGCTGGAAAGGGCTACGGGGAAATTGTCAAGCAGCTTGGTGAAAAAAGGTCCACTGTTGGAGCAATCATTAGAAAATGGAAGAAGCTAAACATGACTGTCAATCTCCCTCGGACTGGGGCTCCATGCAAGATCTCACCTCGTGGGGTCTCAATGATCCTAAGAAAGGTGAGAAATCAGCCCAGGACTACACGGGAGGAGCTGGTCAATGACCTGAAAAGAGCTGGGACCACCGTTTCCAAGGTTACTGTTGGTAATACACTAAGACGTCACGGTTTGAAATCATGCATGGCACGGAAGGTTCCCCTGCTTAAACCAGCACATGTCAAGGCCCGTCTTAAGTTTGCCAATGACCATTTGGATGATCCAGAGGAGTCATGGGAGAAAGTCATGTGGTCAGATGAGACCAAAATAGAACTTTTTGGTCATAATTCCACTAACTGTGTTTGGAGGAAGAAGAATGATGAGTACCATCCCAAGAACACCATCCCTACTGTGAAGCATGGGGGTGGTAGCATCATGCTTTGGGGGGGGGGGGGGGTTTCTGCACATGGGACAGGGCGACTGCACTGTATTAAGGAGAGGATGACCGGGGCCATGTATTGCGAGATTTTGGGGAACAACCTCCTTCCCTCAGTTAGAGCATTGAAGATGGGTCGAGGCTGGGTCTTCCAACATGACAATGACCCGAAGCACACAGCCAGGATAACCAAGGAGTGGCTCTGTAAGAAGCATATCAAGGTTCTGGCGTGGCCTAGCCAGTCTCCAGACCTAAACCCAATAGAGAATCTTTGGAGGGAGCTCAAACTCCGTGTTTCTCAGCGACAGCCCAGAAACCTGACTGATCTAGAGAAGATCTGTGTGGAGGAGTGGGCCAAACTCCCTCCTGCAGTGTGTGCAAACCTGGTGAAAAACTACAGGAAACGTTTGACCTCTGGAATTGCAAACAAAGGCTACTCTACCAAATATTAACATTGATTTTCTCAGGTGTTCAAATACTTATTTGCAGCTGTATCATACAAATAAATAGTTAAAAAATCATACATTGTGATTTCTGGATTTTTGTTTTTAGATTATGTCTCTCACAGTGGACATGCACCTACGATGACAATTTCAGACCCCTCCATGATTTCCAAGTGGGAGAACCTGCAAAATAGCAGGGTGTTCAAATACTTATTTTCCTCACTGTATGTATATGTGTGTATATATGAAGTGAGATGAACAGACAGAGACGTGGATCATTTGAAATTGGGAAAGATTTTAAGTTGGAAAAAAGGTAATACATTGCAATATATCGCAGAATATTGCAATATGTTTAAAATCACAATAATATTGTATCGTGACATAAGTATCGTGATGGTATCGTATCGTGAGGCCCCTGCTGGTTCCCAGCCCTAACATTTATCTGAATTAGCATATTTTATTAGTCTGGCTTTCAGCAGGCCGAGCTCCATCTCTGTCTCTGCACAAGAGGCGGGATCAAATGCCTCTGTACACCATTGGATAGTCCTTCAACCAATCAGAGCAACGATCTGGGTGACGTAGCAGCGACAGCGGCATCAACGGGTTTCTGACAAGGGGGTCAGCTTTTCCTCACAACGCGTAGCTCCTATGGCGCCATTCTGATGCTACCAAGCCATCACCTCCTGTTAGCATCCCATTGGCTGCCATTCATTCTGATGCTACCAAGCCATCACCTCCCGTTAGCATCCCATTGACTGCCATTCATTCTGATGCTACCAAGCCATCACCTCCTGTTAGCATCCCATTGGCTGCCATTCATTCTGATGCTACCAAGCCATCACCTCCCGTTAGCATCCCATTGACTGCCATTCATTCTGATGCTACCAAGCCATCAGCTCCCGTTAGCATCCCATTGACTGCCATTCATTCTGATGCTACCAAGCCATCAGCTCCCGTTAGCATCCCATTGACTGCCATTCATTCTGATGCTACCAAGCCATCAGCTCCTGTTAGCATCCCATTGACTGCCATTCATTCTGATGTCACTTTGACAGAGAATAACTTTACATCTGAAGCGTTTAAAGACTCTATTTGTCCGTTGTTTATTTCTAAAGAAACACGACAATGTATAAAAGGCTCCATTACCTTGTAGCTCACGCTATGGCTCCGTAGCAGACGTTGTTATAAAAATAGGCTAACGATTGGGTCATAACCACGAGACTTACTGTCTCATAGTAGAGGAATTACCGTATAGTCCAGGAGAAGCTCTCAGGCAGTTTGGACTTCCATTAGCTGTTTAAGTGTAATTACTAATGTTAACTATCATGTTAGTGATCAGTAATTAGCCTGTGCCTATGTTATCTCCTTACATATACCTACGCTCTCCGTCTCTGCTAGATTGGGAATGATTGAGATTTCTCTTGGCACAGCTACCAGAAGACTTCCAACTTTCAGACAGGTTGCTCACGTCACATCTACGTCTTCAAGCTCAGTTGGAGGCTGCTCAGTAACGCTCAGCCATCACCGGAAAAGAGACTTCACTGGTCTCCGTCCAGAGACACGGGACCTGCTGGTCCAGTATATACACGGGACCTGCTGGTCCAGTATATATACAACCCGGTCTCACGGCAGTTTGTGTAAATGGTCACGTTATTTTTAATCTATTGATACGTGTTCACGGGGACGTTTTTCTCGTGGTGGCCAGTATGAAATACCCTATGGGGAAAGGACACCTCACACGCCGGGAGATGGCGGCGGGGGACGCGGCACAATAACGGGACGGTTGTGATTAGGAAGACTACGGGAAACAAAGCGCCACACGCGGGACGCCATCCCCGCTCGCCCGGGTGAAAGTCCTGTGTTGTTTGACCCATCCACCCCCCCGACCAACCTCCCTACGCAGATTTTCGGCTTTTGATACGACTCCCTACCATTTTCGTGCTGTGACCACGAAAAAAACGAGGAAAGCGTCCCCGTGAACACGTATCAATAGATTAAAAATAACGTGACCATTTCACGAACTGCCGTGAGACCGGGCTGATATACTGTCTATGGTGCTGACCTTCGGTGGCCGCCATGTTGAATGTAAACAAGAAGCTGCTTGGTCTCTTCTCTATCGTCAGCGTGTTAAACCAGCCAATAGCGCGGCAGGTGGATAAGCCAGTCTGTGATTGGTCCCCGCAGATTAGTAATGGAAGCAGGAGAGATAAAGGTAGGCCTACAGGTGGTTGACCCAGTCTGGGGTTTAATAATGTGACTGTTCCTGTCGACAGAAAATATGAAGTTATAATTATAATTATTATAATTACTACTACAGGCCTATATAATTACATAAATTATTATATATGATTCCTATGTTCTCCCCTTGATGTGTCCTGTATTCATAGTTAATGTGCTCGGCCTCCTGCTGCTTCCATCAGTCCAGGCCGCTCACACCTCTTCTGGCCTGGCACGGCTCGGCTCGGCACGGCACGGCTGCCTCCCACACTGACTGACCCAATTATCGGACAGACCCTCCCGGCCCGTCTCCCCTCTCTGCTCTGCAGCCACCAGTGACGGGTCAGCGCGGCGGGACATCCAGGTCCTAATTACCGGGTTAACAAGCTGATTACCGGGATGGCTATCGGTGAAATACATCGAGAGGATGCTGCTCCAGCTGGAGCCTCCGTGCCGCGGGAACCGACACCGAGCCCCGCACAGCCTCACTGACACCGGGCATTAAACATAAAGAGGAGGCCGAGCTGAGCCGAGCTGGGCCGTGCCGAGCCGTGCTATCATTACAGTTAGTTTCATGATCAGAGAGGAGACCTACCTGCCATCCTGGAGATGCTGTTCCGGCGCGTCACGCCTCTCACTGCCGCTAATCCGATTCCTAGGACGGCGAAGGAATGTCCCGCCCTACTCTGCCTTTCTCTGCCTCTGATTGGCTCCCGCCCTCTGCCTTTCTCTGCCTCTGATTGGCTCACCCTGGTGTTCTTACTCCAACGGTTAGAGAAAGACCACCAGGGTGAGCCACTCATATCTTAATAAGATGTTTAAAGAGTCTAACCCATAGACTGTATATATTAATATACAAAAAGCAAAAAGCTTGAAAAAAAAGCATTGATTTGATACTTTTGCGTCTCTTTTTCACTGCATTTTGGACCGTTATTATCACCACATCTGTGTCTAAAACTTTGGGAAAAGCTAGAGCAGATCATACATCAATAACACACAAAAAAACTTAAAGACAAAAATCTTTTAAAGGCACGGAAAACTGGGATTGAACCAATCGTAGCATCTTTTTGTGCTTTGAAGTCTTCCTTTTGCTCCTCTTCTCCCAGTAGGCCTGAACCGGACCAATCCAGCCAATGAAGGCAGCGAGTACGAGCCAATCAGAGGCAGAGGAGGGCGGGCCATTCCTTCACTGTCCTAGGCCTGTTCTCTGCCACAGCAGGAAGGAGGAGGAGGAGGAGGAGGAGGAGGAGGGGGAGAAGGAGTCTCTGCAGGATTAAACCCACCTTCCTCCTCTTCTCTCAGCCTGCAGTCTTCTTCATCTACACACTGCTGCACGGGGACA
>CM042331.1:32429589-32439589 GCA_023566125.1 Zingel zingel | reverse complement strand
AGGGAGGAACAGGACGATAGACAAAGACACTAGACAATGCATTAGTGAGCTCCATCGAGCTAACACGGCACGGCGTCCAGGCTAGGAAAGGTCTCGATGAGGAGAGGATTTCTGTTTTATAACAAAAGAACATCAACAACCCGCTCAAAGCATCAATGACCTGTTGGACCGGTCCAATTAACAAACTCTCATTAACATAAAATACAGAAACGACATCAACTAAAGTCTTATTTCTCCAAAATAAAATGAAAAACAAAAGCAGTTAGCATGTTATGACGCTAGCATGTTGTCATGAGTCATCAGTTTCAGGCTACATTAACCTGCAACGTTTGGGTTACATGTCCCTCCAGAAAAACGTGATTATGCCATCCCATAATTCAACGCATAATCAGCTAAAGTCTGCATATTTACGCTGCACTTTCGCCGCATAAATTGCAGATTTCCGCGCAAAATATGCGGAGCTTGCATGACTTCATAATCCAAAAAAAGTCCCAAATATCTCAGCAGGAAGCTGAAAAATGTTCCGTTTACTTCACACAAGAGCAGCCGTTTTCCCCTGTTGCCATGGGAACGTTATGAAGTGATGTAATCACGCGACGTGAACATCATCGAAAAGCTGCAGACGCCGTGATGAAGCCACGATGGAACCGCCGTTTTAAAAAGTTCCCACAATTTCATCGCACAATATTGCATAAATATCCCGAATATTCCAGCACATCTTCACGAAAACGTGACGAATAATCAAAGATTTTAGCAACAATCACAAAAAACTCCACATTTTTCTGGAAGGACTGTTTTAAAAAGGAATATGTGGAGATGGAGATTAAATGGTTGGTTGTTACACACACACACACACACACACACACACACACACACGTACAACAGTAACAGACTGGTCCCACTCACACACACACACACACACACACACACACACTCACGTACAACAGTAACAGACTGGTCCCACACACACACACACACACACACACACACACACACACACACACACACACACACACACACACACACACACACACACACACACACACACACACACACACACACACACACACACACACACACACACACACACTCACTCACTCACTCACGTACAACAGTAACAGACTGGTCCCACTCACTCACTCACACTCACACTCACATATACATATTTCAGAGGAATTTCAGAGGAAGACGGACCGGTCGCTTCCGGTCGCGGTCCATCTACCGTTTGGTGACCTCAGCCATGGAGACGAAGCGGGGGCGCCGACAGACTCTCCTCTTGGTTCTGTGTTTGGGGTTCCTCTGGTACATGTCTGCAACAAGAGCATCACACACTGCAGTCAACAACCAAGACCACCACGCACTGCAGTCAACAACCAAAACCACCACGCACTGCAGTCAACCACCAAGACCCTCACGCACTGCAGTCATCAACCAAGACCACCACGCACTGCAGTCAACAACCAATACCATCACGCACTGCAGTCAACCACCAAGACCCTCACGCACTGCAGTCAACAACCAAGACCACCACGCACTGCAGTCAACCACCAAGACCCTCACGCACTGCAGTCATCAACCAAGACCATCACGCACTGCAGTCAACCACCAATACCATCACGCACTGCAGTCATCAACCAAGACCATCACGCACTGCAGTCAACCACCAAGACCATCACGCACTGCAGTCAACCACCAAGACCATCACGCACTGCAGTCAACAACCAAGACCATCACGCACTGCAGTCAACAACCAAGACCATCACGCACTGCAGTCAACAACCAAGACCATCACGCACTGCAGTCAACCACCAAGACCATCACGCACTGCAGTCAACAACCAATACCATCACGCACTGCAGTCAACCACCAAGACCATCACGCACTGCAGTCAACAACCAAGACCACCACGCACTGCAGTCAACCACCAAGACCACCACGCACTGCAGTCAACCACCAATACATCACGCACTGCAGTCAACAACCAAGACCATTACGCACTGCAGTCAACCAAGACCACCACGCACTGCAGTCAACAACCAAGACCACCACACACTGCAGTCATCAACCAAGACCCTCACGCACTGCAGTCAACAACCAAGACCATCACGCACTGCAGTCAACAACCAAGACCCTAACGCACTGCAGTCAACAACCAAGACCATCACGCACTGCAGTCAACAACCAAGACCATCACGCACTGCAGTCAACAACCAAGACCCTAACGCACTGCAGTCAACAACCAATACCATCACGCACTGCAGTCAACCACCAAGACCATCACGCACTGCAGTCAACAACCAATACCATCACGCACTGCAGTCAACGACCAAGACCCTCACGCACTGCAGTCAACGACCAATACCATCACGCACTGCAGTCAACGACCAATACCATCACGCACTGCAGTCAACGACCAAAACCATCACGCACTGCAGTCAACAACCAAGACCATCACGCACTGCAGTCAACAACCAAGACCATCACGCACTGCAGTCAACAACCAAGACCCTCACGCACTGCAGTCAACAACCAATACCATCACGCACTGCAGTCAACAACCAATACCATCACGCACTGCAGTCAACAACCAAAACCATCACGCACTGCAGTCATCAACCAAGACCCTCACGCACTGCAGTCAACAACCAATACCATCACGCACTGCAGTCAACGACCAAGACCATCACGCACTGCAGTCAACGACCAATACCATCACGCACTGCAGTCAACAACCAAAACCATCACGCACTGCAGTCATCAACCAAGACCCTCACGCACTGCAGTCAACAACCAATACCATCACGCACTGCAGTCAACGACCAAGACCCTCACGCACTGCAGTCAACGACCAATACCATCACGCACTGCAGTCAACGACCAAAACCATCACGCACTGCAGTCAACAACCAAGACCCTCACGCACTGCAGTCAACAACCAATACCATCACGCACTGCAGTCAACAACCAAGACCATCACGCACTGCAGTCAACAACCAAGACCATCACGCACTGCAGTCAACAACCAAGACCCTCACGCACTGCAGTCAACAACCAATACCATCACGCACTGCAGTCAACAACCAATACCATCACGCACTGCAGTCAACAACCAAAACCATCACGCACTGCAGTCATCAACCAAGACCCTCACGCACTGCAGTCAACAACCAAGACCACCACACACTGCAGTCAACCACCAAGACCACCACACACTGCAGTCAACAACCAAGACCCTCACGCACTGCAGTCAACAACCAAGACCCTCACGCACTGCAGTCAACAACCAAGACCATCACGCACTGCAGTCAACCACCAAAACCATCACGCACTGCAGTCATCAACCAAGACCCTCACGCACTGCAGTCAACAACCAAGACCACCACACACTGCAGTCAACCACCAAGACCACCACACACTGCAGTCAACAACCAAGACCATCACGCACTGCAGTCAACAACCAAGACCATCGCGCACTGCAGTCAACAACCAAGACCACCACGCACTGCAGTCAACAGGAGCTTCTCCTCCGTTCATTCGGCTCAGAAGATCTAACCCACATGTTGTCGTACCGTCCATCATGCAAATTTTTGTTTTTCTGGGTCCAAAATTTTAAATTAAAACCGTAAGACACTTTCTGAAATTTTTGTCACTTTTCCCGATGTCACTTTATGTCTTTGTCGATTTTTTCTGCGTTTTGACATTTTTGTTGTTTTTTTCCGACTTTTTTCATTGTTCTATCAAATTTCTTCTTCAAATGCTATAAAACTGAATAAAAACACCCAAATTCAATGAAAGTATTTAACTGATCATTCATTTTACTTGTGAAGAGCATTGTATGGAACCACACACGTTACTTCTTTTTGACAATTTGGTTGAAAGAAACCCAAATTTCTGATAGAGAATCTTTTAGAAACGGGTCAGATTAGACCCGATGACACCAGGAGGTTAAACACGAGGAACTGAATCACAGCATCAACAAAACACGACAATCTGGTACGTTTGAAAGTAAGAAATAAACATTAAAAAGCTGTTTTCATTTGTGTTCATCTAGCTTTCTAAATGAACTGTTTAGAAAGACACATTACAACTCAAAGCATCTGAAGACTTGTTGGTCCTGATGCAGGACTTGTGAGAATGTGAGTCTTAAGCCCCTGACCCCCCAACCAGACGGCCGACCGTCGGCAGTAAAGCCAGGCGGACTGATCAGTCGGGTCCTCGAGGTCCAAAAAGTTCCTCAGAACTCACCGAAGAGACGCCGACTTGAGCGTACGCTCTGCACGTAATACGTCTCCATAACAGCAGGCGGCGCTGCTCTGTGTTGTTTCCCAGAAAATGAAAACCGGCAGCTGATTGGACGAACGAGTCATGTGGTTCTTTTTTCTCAGAAAACTCACAGCCAGACTGTCATGGCGGCTCGTTCAGAATCCGATCTCATATTGGACTAAAATAGTTCACCGTAACGTGTTCCTGAGAACATGTTAAGAGAGAAATAGGCCGTGCAGTCGCTGAATCTGTCTTCATTTCAGATCAACAAAGGTCAGGTTAACAGATCTTCATCAGATGTTGAGAGGCTCATCCCCTCCCCATCTCCGGGTGAGTCCCGACTGCCCTGTCTCCGACTGCCCTGTCTCCGACTGCCCTGTCTCCGACCGAACATGTCGGGTCGGCCCAAATGAAGGCCGACGGCTCCTCCGACGGACGACAGCACGGGACACACCGACCAGACTCGAGTCACCGACCTCGCCAGACGGTCCGACGGCCGATCATCGGCTCTGTGCGTCAGCGCCTTAAGGAGTTTGCACACCGCTCCAACAAACGCCAACATTATAAAGCTGGCAGCTGTTGGTTGTCGTCTTTAAAATGTTCATAAAACCAACTGCAAGTCCACACTGCCCAGACAGTACCAGACAAGACTGACTCTGGTCACCTAGTCCTACCTTTTCTTATCCGAGTTGTGGTTTGATATAACCTGGATGAAGAGGAGACCTTGTTGAACGTGGCCAGAGTAGTCCTGGTCTACCTGGCCTGTAACGCTGCCAGCCGTGTACCGGAGAGACGGCAACCAAGACGAGCCAGCAGGAGACCGGGGTGGAAACCTTGGATATTGGGACATGCAGAACACGGTGTCTATCCTAACTCGTGTCAAGAACTTCGCTGAGAAGATACTCCAGCGTTTTGCTCCTCAAGCTTTTGAGGAATTACTCACTATGGTTACTCCACTAATTGCCAGAAAAAACACCCCTTTAGAGACCGCATTTCGAGCCGTGCAGCCATAACCCCACAAAAGGCCAAAATAGCCGATTAGTCTCTCTCTCTCTTCATTCTTCTCCTCCTCAGCTCCTGCTCATTAATGTCACGGCTGCCATTACACAAACATTTAGAAATAGAAGTGAAAATGCTGACTTCCTCCATAACCTCCCTGACTTTAGGTCAGCAGCGTGCTGCGTCTGATGTCATTGGTATTTGTCGGGTCAGTTCACACTGGACTCTGACAAACAAAAAATATGATCTGAGCAAAAAATCTGAATTAGGCATTAAAGGAACACGCCAACTTATTGGGACTTTAGCTTATTCCCCGTAACCCCCAGAGTTAGATAAGTCCAGACATACCCTTCTCATCTCCGTGGTGCTGTAAGGCTGTCTGACGGCTCCACCGGTAGCTTAGCCTAGCACAGATCCTGGAGGTAACTGGTTCCATCTAGCCTAGCTTAGCACAGATCCTGGAGGTAACTGGTTCCATCTAGCCTAGCTTAGCACATATCCTGGAGGTAACTGGTTCCATCTAGCCTACTGCTCCCAATAAGTGACCAAATAACTCCAACATGTTCCTGTTTCCATGTTGTGATTTGTAGAGTCACAGCGTGTAGAAATAACAAGGTAACATGAGACTTATTGGGAGCAGTAGGATTACTGGAACCATTCACCTGCATGTTCTGTGCTAGGCTAAGCTACCGGTGGAGCCGTCAGACAGCGTTACAGCACCACGGAGATGAGAAGGGTATGTCTGGACTTATCTAACTCTCGGGGTTACGGTGAATAAGCTAAATTCCCAATAAGTCGGCGTGTTCCTTTAAGACTTGCGGTGTGAACGTAGCTTATGACTAGATGTGACTTGTAAACCCCTGACTTTACATGTGACAGGAAGTGGTACCTTTGAAGCTGACGACGTACTGTCTCTGGTCTTTGACCACGCTGACTTCAGCGGTTCTGTCGGCCAGAAACGCCTCCTCCAGAGTCCGCGACGCCACCGACGTGGTGCGCTGCCTTTCATCCTGAGGGAGGCGGACAGCGGTTAGCAGCTAAGTCAGTTGAGCGTGTCGGCTGCGTGAGCGTGTCGGCTGCGTGAGCGTGAGCGTGTCAGCTGCGTGAGCGTGTCGGCTGCGTGAGCGTGTCGGCTGCGTGAGCGTGTCAGCTGCGTGAGCGTGTCGGCTGCGTGAGCGTGTCGGCTGCGTGAGCGTGTCGGCTGCGTGAGCGTGTCGGCTGCGTGAGCGTGTCAGCTGCGTGAGCGTGTCAGCTGCGTGAGCGTGTCGGCTGCGTGAGCGTGTCGGCTGCGTGAGCGTGTCGGCTGCGTGGCGTGAGCGTGTCGGCTGCGTGAGCGTGTCGGCTGCGTGAGCGTGTCGGCTGCGTGGCGTGAGCGTGTCGGCTGCGTGAGCGTGTCGGCTGCGTGGCGTGTCCGTTGTTATTTGGGCTCCCATGGTAACAGGTTAGAGCGCGCACACTGCCTGCGTGACACGCAAGTCTCGAAAACACGTGCATGCTAGAAATAGGACGACACCTATTTTTCACGCCACACGCCAGCGTGTTGGAAGCGTTTCCAGGCAACATAGAATACGAAAAGATGTTTATATGTCATTTAGACACCAATATATTTAATAAAGGACATGTTGATGTTTGAAAGTCTCGAGGTTTTGATATAAATGTCATTTAAATATGTCACCTGTCGGTACAGAAGGAAATATTCTGGAGCCTGTTTCACCGTCAATCCTGCCGACGTTGTCTTTAGACATTGTCTAAAAGTCCTGATTATTTACATGGAGTCTGGTGGAGATATGCTGGCTCTATACACGCTAAAAGTCCTGATTATTTACATGGAGTCTGGTGGAGATATGCTGGCTCTATACACGCTAAAAGTCCTGGTTATTTACATGGAGTCTGGTGGAGATATGCTGGCTCTATACACGCTAAAAGTCCTGATTATATTTCACCGTCAATCCTGCCGACGTTGTCTTCGCTGTAATCAGATCAGAATATATTTATGTTTATGGAAAACATACGCTCACGCCACGCTCACGCCACGCTCACGGTACGCTCACGCCACGCAGCCAGTGTGTGGCAGCCTTAGCAGCTAACATGCTGCTTTTTATCTTTAAAGAAAACAAAGGTCTGAAAGTACCGGCTGCCCGTACTCCACCCAGCGCCCCCGCTCCGCCCGGTAGTACCACAGCCAATCAGTGGTCAGGACGTAGTGAGGCGGCTTCGTTACCGAGGAAACCGTGGACAGACGGCGAACCGCCTGCGAGTCCCGAGTCCATGACAGGAAGTCCACGGGTGGATTGCCACCACTGCAAACGCAGAAAGAAAGAAAAGTTTAAGTAGAAATATCTGGTCTGGTGGAGATATGCTGGCTCTATACACGCTAAAAGTCCTGATT
Organism: Zingel zingel; assembly: GCA_023566125.1. Taxonomy (NCBI): domain Eukaryota; kingdom Metazoa; phylum Chordata; class Actinopteri; order Perciformes; family Percidae; genus Zingel; species Zingel zingel. The sequence goes on along the minus strand of CM042331.1, from coordinate 32,431,938 downwards.
ATTTACATGGAGTCTGGTGGAGATATGCTGGCTCTATACACGCTAAAAGTCCTGGTTATTTACATGGAGTCTGGTGGAAATATGCTGGCTCTATACACGCTAAAAGTCCTGATTATTTACATGGAGTCTGGTGGAGATATGCTGGCTCTATACACGCTAAAAGTACTGATTATTTACATGGAGTCTGGTGGGTCGTTCAGGAACAGGTATGGAAACATTTTAAACAATCCCCAGCCGTACTGCCTCATCAACAGCGGATTATCTTCAAACTTGGACAAAGGTAAAGATGATGCATGACCCCTGACCTCTGTGTCTTGGACGGGTCGCAGTAATCCCGCTCGATGTCCTCCATGTTCTGCAGGGCTGTCCAGGCAACGCCATCAAACACCTCCCACAGATAGGGCAGGGGAAAGTGAATGCGCCGACACCCATCTACACACACACACACGCAGAGACGCACGCACAGACACACACACACACACACACACGCACGCACGCACGCACAGACACACGCGCGCACACACACACACACACACACACACACACACACACACACACACACACACACACACACACACACACACACACACACACACACACACACACACACACAAACAAAAGCAAGTCTATAAAAATCAGTTTTGGGAAGTGATTTAAATGGGTCAGCTGCACCAAACAAGACTTTAAAAAGATCCGTTTAAATCACTACACGCCCCATACATCCCAAATGTTCCTTTCCAGATCTTTGATGAAGTAAAACAGATGTGAAATCAGAGAGGGGTGTGTAGTCGTGCAGAGAGAACGGTAACTCACTCTGGAACCTGCAGCTGTCTCTGATGAAGTGCAGGCAGATCTCCGGCTGCTGGTCCAGCTGATCGGCAGCTTCACACGAAGAATCAGAACATTTCTCTGTTAGACACACAAACACAGAGAGTTAAAACACACACACACACACACACACACACACACACACACACACACACACACACACACACACACGAGATGTATTATATAATGATGTAGAGGACAGGTGAGATGTATTATATGATGTGGTAGAGGACAGGTGAGATGTATTATATAATGAGGTAGAGAACAGGTGAGATGTATTATATAATGAGGTAGAGAACAGGTGAGATGTATTATATGATGAGGTAGAGGACAGGTGAGATGTATTATACGATGAGGTAGAGGACAGGTGAGATGTATTATACGATGATGTAGAGGAGAGGTGAGATGTATTATACGATGAGGTAGAGGAGAGGACAGGTGAGATGTATCATATGATGAGGTAGAGGACAGGTGAGCTGTATTATTTGTTGACGTAGATGAGAGGTGAGATGTATTATATGATGAGGTGGAGAACAGGAGAGATGTGTTATATGGTGAGGTAGAGAACAGGCGAGATGTGTAATATGATGAGGTAGAGAACAGGTGAGATGTATTATATAATGAGGTAGAGAACAGGCGAGATGTGTTATATGATGAGGTAGAGAACAGGTGAGATGTATTATATAATGATGTAGAGAACAGGTGAGATGTATTATATAATGAGGTAGAGAACAGGTGAGATGTATTACATGATGATGTAGAGGACAGGTGAGATGTATTACATGATGATGTAGAGGACAGGTGAGATGTATTACATGATGATGTAGAGGACAGGTGAGATGTATTACATGATGATGTAGAGGACAGGTGAGATGTATTATATGATGAGGTAGAGAACAGGTGAGATGTATTATATAATGATGTAGAGAACAGGTGAGATGTATTATATAATGAGGTAGAGAACAGGTGAGATGTATTATATAATGAGGTAGAGAACAGGTGAGATGTATTATATGATGAGGTAGAGGACAGGTGAGATGTATTATTTGTTGACGTAGAGGAGAGGTGAGATGTATTATATGATGAGGTAGAGGACAGGTGAGATGTATTATATGATGAGGTAGAGAACAGGTGAGATGTATTATTTGTTGACGTAGAGGAGAGGTGAGATGTATTATATGATGAGGTAGAGGACAGGTGAGATGTATTATATAATGAGGTAGAGAACAGGTGAGATGTATTATATAATGATGTAGAAAACAGGTGAGATGTATTATATAATGAGGTAGAGAACAGGTGAGATGTATTATATAATGAGGTAGAGAACAGGTGAGATGTATTATATGATGAGGTAGAGAACAGGTGAGATGTATTATATAATGATGTAGAGAACAGGTGAGATGTATTATATGATGATGTAGAGAACAGGTGAGATGTATTATATAATGAGGTAGAGAACAGGTGAGATGTATTATATAATGAGGTAGAGAACAGGTGAGATGTATTATATGATGAGGTAGA
>CM042331.1:32397089-32424589 GCA_023566125.1 Zingel zingel | reverse complement strand
CAGCCGCATGGAGCCCGAGCTGCCGCACAACAGCGCGGTGGCCAGCTGCACCTCCCGGCTGTACTCGGACCCGGACCCGGACCCGGACCCGGAGGACTCGGACCAAGACATGTCTCTGCCTGTGTGTGTGTGTGTTTGTGTGTCTGTCTGCTTCCGCTGTGGGGACGGCCAGGTATAACTCCTACACACTTCCGCCCCCAGACTGTCACAATAAAAGCGGACAGACAGACAGATAGATAGACAGACAGACAGATAGATAGACAGACAGACAGACAGACAGACAGACAGATAGATAGACAGACAGACAGATAGATAGACAGACAGACAGACAGATAGACAGATAGATAGACAGACAGACAGACAGTTTTATATATTTGGATGATTTAAAAGATAGGCTACATGATTGAGGAAGATTGTTACATAAACACAATAAAAGCTAAAAGCAAACACGAAAAACAATATTTAATAATATTTTATTTTATATTTTCCGAGATGTTGTGTGTCTTTATTCCCAGACACACACACACACACACACACACAGACACCCACACACACACAGACACACACACACACACACACACACACACACACAGACACACAGACACACACACACACACACACACACACACACACACACACAGATACACACACACACACACAGATACACACACAGATACACACACACACACACACACACACAGATACACACACACACAGATACACACACACACACACAGATACACACACACACACACAGATACACACACACACAGACACACACACCCACACACACAGACACACACACACACACAGATTGATTTCTCCAGATCTATGCAGGTTAAACACGTTAATTAGATCATATTATGGGATGTAAAAGTGTTGTAGAAGTTGAAATATAACTGTGTTCTCTTCTGTGATTCTCTCTCCTCTGTTTAACTTTCATTTCTCTACATAGCTCTGTTTCCTTTCCTTAAGAGTGTGTGTGTGTGTGTGTGTGTGTGTATATACATATCTGTGTGTGTGTGTGTGTGTGTGTGTGTGTGTGTGTGTGTGTGTGTATATATATATATATATATATATCTGTGTGTGTGTGTGTGTATATACATATCTGTGTGTGTGTGTGTGTGTGTGTGTGTATATATATATATATATCTGTGTGTGTGTGTGTGTGTATATACATATCTGTGTGTGTGTGTGTGTGTGTGTGTGTGTGTGTATATATATATATATATATCTGTGTGTGTGTGTGTGTGTGTGTATGTCTGTGTGTGTGTGTGTGTGTGTGTGTGTGTGTGTGTGTGTGTGTGTGTGTGTGTGTGTGTATATATCTGTGTGTGTGTGTGTGTGTGTCTCCAAACAGGTGAACGAGATGAACTTCGCCGTTTAAACAAAGTGGTATAAACGTATAAAAGTCAAAAATCTACACAAAACACGCCATCAGTTAGTAAGCTGACATCACATTATATTACATTATATTATTATATTATATTATATTATATTATATTATATTACATTATATTACATTATATTATTATATTACATTACATTATATTACATTATATTATATTATATTATATTATATTATATTACATTATATTATTATATTACATTACATTATATTACATTATATTATATTATTATATTATATTATATTACATTACATTATATTATTATATTATATTATATTATTACATTATATTATATTACATTATATTATATTATATTACTATATTATATTATATTATATTATTATATTCATGGCATTTCGGAGACCTTTACTGTAACGTCGGCACGGTAAGATGTCCAGACTAGTGCAACAGTCATTTAGTTTTTTGCGTCTGCGTTGATAATGCAGTAATAAAGTAGTATATGAAATATGATGTATTACCTGCCACCATTTAGTTGTTTTGTGTTATTTAAAATATTTATAAAATATCTGGTCATGCAAGATGTAATTATTCCACTCATTATTGAAACAATGCAATTACCCGCTTCAGCCACCGGGGGCAGTGCTCCTTCCCTCTTCCTTTCTTCTCTCCTTCCCTCCCTACATAGCCTACTTAATTGAGCGTCAGCGTCAGTTCTGGCAGGCCAAGTAGTCAAGACGCTGCTAACGCTATTGGCCAACAACACGGTCTCAACAGCTGATCTGCTCCAGCTGATCTGCATCAGCTGATCTGCTCCAGCTGATCTGCTCCAGCTGATCTGCATCAGCTGATCTGCTCCAGCTGATCTGCTCCAGCTGATCTGCTCCAGCTGATCTGCATCAGCTGATCTGCATCAGCTGATCTGCTCCAGCTGATCTGCTCCAGCTGATCTGCATCAGCTGATCTGCTCCAGCTGATCTGCATCAGCTGGTCAACTCCCCTTGCTGCTAAATGGCTACGCTCAAACAGGGCGCCCTACTTAAAGCAGATTCAGTTTGCTCCTAACTGCTTGCTGCTGGCATCTGTGCTACCCCCCCCCCCCCCCCCCCCCCCCCCCCCCCCCCCCCCCCCCCCCGCGCCACCTTGTCGTCTATAACGTGGCGAAGGCTTCTACGTCATCGTTGCTGCTCTGTATCCGTTGGGGATAGTTCAGCTGTCCCGGTCCTGAACTGTGAGAGCGTTCCCTAACGCTGCTGCTGTCCTCTGACTCGCTGCTCTTTCACGGTGCTCATGAAAGGTCAGAGTCTCCCTGAACAGAGCCGTACCGCCAACATTTCATTCAGAATGTTATCAACTTGAATTGCAATTCATTCAGTAAAATTTCCTAAATCATGTTATTGTTGCGTGTTCTTGACTTAATGGACCCGACAGAACTTAACAACTTACACATTAGTCTACAGCTGCTCACATTAACTGATTAGTTGTCAATTATTACATTAATCTCCAACTATTCTGTTGGAGTCAGCTTGTTAAATATGAATATTTTCCAGATTCTTCTCTCCTCTGGGACAGGACACTGAAGATCGTTGAGTCGGGGACAGAACAAGACATTTGATGATGTCATCTTGGACTTTTTGGGAACTCCTCATCCATTCACTCAGGGAAATTAGGAATCACTTTGAGCTGCAGCTGTTGGTAATCAGCCAGCTGAGCCTCGTCACTCAGACAGGTTATCCTGCAGAGAGACAGTTTATCCTCACAGAGAGACAGGTTATCCTGCAGAGAGACAGGTTATCCTGCAGAGAGACAGTTTATCCTCACAGAGAGACAGGTTATCCTCACAGAGAGACAGGTTATCCTGCAGAGAGACGGTTTATCCTCACAGAGAGACAGGTTATCCTGCAGAGAGACAGGTTATCCTGCAGAGAGACAGTTTATCCTCACAGAGAGACAGTTTATCCTCACAGAGAGCCAGTTTATCCTCACAGAGAGACAGGTTATCCTCCCAGAGAGACAGGTTGTCCTGCAGAGAGACAGACAGGATGCTGTGTGTCTGTCTGCTGACAGCGTGGCTGCTACCTGCAACACACTCAGGTGAGAAACACACACACACACACACACACACACACACACACACACACACACACACACACACAGAGACACACACAGAGACACACACACACACAGAGACACACACACACATACAGAGACACACACACACATACAGAGACAGAGACACACACACACACACACACACACACACACACATACAGAGACACACACACACACACACACATACAGAGACACACACACACACACAGAGACACACACACACACACACAGAGACACACACACACATACAGAGACACACACACACACATACAGAGAGACACACACATACAGAGACACACACACACACACACACACACACACGTATTCTGTTTCTAATGTGTGACTCCAACACATCAGCTGTGAAAGACACTCTGACATCCAGAGGAAACACAAGAAGATGAGATGTGTCTTGTGAATCAGCTGTTAGGAGACGCTGTGATTGGATGTCTTTGTCTCTTCAGATCCAAACCTGAATGCAACTCAGCAGCAACACGGAACTTTCTCTGCAGAATATGGATTCAGTGGTAATTTCAAACTATATTTATATATTTACCCATCACGTCTGATTTATCACATTTAAAACGTCTCTCTCTTCCCTTCCCCTCCCCTCCCTCCCTCTGTGTGTGTAGACCTGTCGGGGGTGCGGTCCTTCAGTCTAGAACAGGAACTAGAGACCCGGATCATCGGGGGTCAGGAGGCCTGGGCCCACTCGTGGCCCTGGCAGGTGTCTCTCTGCTACATGTCCACGCCGGCCTGCGGTGGCGCCATCATCGCCCCGCTGTGGGTCGTCTCTGCCGCTCACTGCTTCAAAAGGTCAGAGGTCACCTGCACAGTTACACCTGGATGTCACACCTGAGCAGTTTGGTCCGGTTCAGCCCAACCCAGAGTTCACTTGTTTGGTCCAAACAGGGCCGCTGATCCCACCCAAACACAGGAAGTCAACCTTTTTAAACATAAATGTATTTGCAGTTTATCCTGTTTATTCTGCTCTTTGGATGCTTTTATATAGACCTTAGTGGTCCCTAATACTGTATCTGAAGTCTCTTTATATAGACCTTAGTGGTCCCCTAATACTGTATCTGAAGTCTCTTTATATAGGCCTTAGTGGTCCCCTAATACTGTATCTGAAGTCTCTTTATATAGACCTTAGTGGTCCCTAATACTGTATCTGAAGTCTCTTTATATAGACCTTAGTGGTCCCTAATACTGTATCTGAAGTCTCTTTATATAGGCCTTAGTGGTCCCCTAATACTGTATCTGAAGTCTCTTTATATAGACCTTAGTGGTCCCTAATACTGTATCTGAAGTCTCTTTATATAGACCTTAGTGGTCCCTAATACTGTATCTGAAGTCTCTTTATATAGGCCTTAGTGGTCCCCTAATACTGTATCTGAAGTCTCTTTATATAGACCTTAGTGGTCCCTAATACTGTATCTGAAGTCTCTTTATATAGGCCTTAGTGGCCCCTAATACTGTATCTGAAGTCTCTTTATATAGGCCTTAGTGGCCCCTAATACTGTATCTGAAGTCTCTTTATATAGGCCTTAGTGGCCCCTAATACTGTATCTGAAGTCTCTTTATATAGACCTTAGTGGTCCCTAATACTGTATCTGAAGTCTCTTTATATAGACCTTAGTGGTCCCTAATACTGTATCTGAAGTCTCTTTATATAGGCCTTAGTGGTCCCCTATACTGTATCTGAAGTCTCTTTATATAGACCTTAGTGGTCCCCTAATACTGTATCTGAAGTCTCTTTATATAGTCCTTAGTGGTCCCCTAATACTGTATCTGACGTTTGGCTTCGTTTGGATACGTCCGTATCGATGATGCCATCGCCACACCCCTCGACCTCTAGTGTACGGCCACACACGACTTCACTCACTGCGGTGAAGCTAAGCGAGCGTATCCCATCTCCACAGCCAAACCAGCTCACTTCATCTAGCTAAATAGTTTGTCTCTGCTCCCTGACACTTCCCTCTGATTCTACACAAGATATGCAGCTAACGTTAAACATCGCCAAAGTAGCTGACCGCTACAGCAGCGACGTAACGTTAACGTTGGCTGTTTATAAAGTGGAAGTAGACAACTTATAGTCATGTGAAAAAATTGGGACACCCACGCTAAAGTTGACTAAAAAGAGGAATACAAAAATTCATCTTTAGGAAATTGATCTTAATGCCTTAATTAAAAAAATGAGGAAAAATCCAGCCTTTAAGGACCCCAATTATCTTTGTGAATGAATAATGTATCGTAAATAAATAAATATTCTTCTTAAAATACAGGCGGCATAAGTCAGTCCACCCCTATGTTAGATTCCCATAGAGGCAGGCAGACTTTTATTTTGAAAGGCCAGTTATTTCATGGATCCAGGATACTATGCATCCTGATGAAGTTCCCTTGGCCCCCCCATCATCACATCCCCTTCACCATACCCCCCCATCATCACATCCCCTTCACCATACCCCCCCCCATCATCACATCCCCTTCACCATACCCCCCCATCATCACATCCCCTTCACCATACCCCCACATCATCACATCCCCTTCACCATACCCCCCCACATCATCACATCCCCTTCACCATACCCCCCCATCATCACATCCCCTTCACCATACCCCCACATCATCACATCCCCTTCACCATACCCCCCCATCATCACATCCCCTTCACCATACCCCCCCCCCATCATCACATCCCCTTCACCATACCCCCACATCATCACATCCCCTTCACCATACCCCCCCATCATCACATCCCCTTCACCATACCCCCCCCATCATCACATCCCCTTCACCATACCCCCCCATCATCACATCCCCTTCACCATACCCCCACATCATCACATCCCCTTCACCATACCCCCCCATCATCACATCCCCTTCACCATACCCCCCCCCCATCATCACATCCCCTTCACCATACCCCCACATCATCACATCCCCTTCACCATACCCCCCCATCATCACATCCCCTTCACCATACCCCCCCATCATCACATCCCCTTCACCATACCCCCCCATCATCACATCCCCTTCACCATACCCCCCCCACATCATCACATCCCCTTCACCATACCCCCCCATCATCACATCCCCTTCACCATACCCCCCCATCATCACATCCCCTTCACCATACCCCCCCATCATCACATCCCCTTCACCATACCCCCCCATCATCACATCCCCTTCACCATACCCCCACATCATCACATCCCCTTCACCATACCCCCCCCCCCCCCCCCCCCCCCACATCATCACATCCCCTTCACCATACCCCCACATCATCACATCCCCTTCACCATACCTAGAGATTGGCATGGTGTTATGTCAGTTATCAGACCAGCTATTAGGCTAACTGACATAACACCATGCCAATCTCTAGGTATGGTGAAGGGGATGTGATGATGTGGGGGTATGGTGAAGGGGATGTGGGGGTATGGTGAAGGGGATGTGGGGGTATGGTGAAGGGGATGTGGGGGTATGGTGAAGGGGATGTGGGGGTATGGTGAAGGGGATGTGGGGGTATGGTGAAGGGGATGTGGGGGTATGGTGAAGGGGATGTGGGGGTATGGTGAAGGGGATGTGATGATGGGGGGGTATGGTGAAGGGGATGTGATGATGGGGGGGTATGGTGAAGGGGATGTGATGATGGGGGGGTATGGTGAAGGGGATGTGATGATGGGGGGGTATGGTGAAGGGGATGTGATGATGTGGGGGTGTGGTGAAGGGGATGTGATGATGTGGGGGTATGGTGAAGGGGATGTGATGATGTGGGGGTATGGTGAAGGGGATGTGATGATGTGGGGGTATGGTGAAGGGGATGTGATGATGTGGGGGTGTGGTGAAGGGGATGTGATGATGTGGGGGTATGGTGAAGGGGATGTGATGATGTGGGGGTATGGTGAAGGGGATGTGATGATGTGGGGGTATGGTGAAGGGGATGTGATGATGTGGGGGTATGGTGAAGGGGATGTGATGATGTGGGGGTATGGTGAAGGGAATGTGATGATGTGATGATGTGGGGGTATGGTGAAGGGAATGTGATGATGTGATGATGTGGGGGTGTGGTGAAGGGGATGTGATGATGTGGGGGTATGGTGAAGGGGATGTGATGATGGGGGGGTATGGTGAAGGGGATGTGATGATGGGGGGTACGGTGAAGGGGATGTGATGATGTGGGGGTATTTTAATTAGTTTAGGTGAGAAGGTGTCAGAACTACAGGTGTGAGAGTTTAGTCTGAGATGAGTTCTACTTCCTGTCTCTGCAGGTACAATAAAGCTCCTTTCTGGACGGTTCTGGCAGGAAAACACGACCTGGACGACCCGAATGAACCTGGACAACAAGTCAGAAACTCTGATTATATATTCTGATCTGACTTTCTGTTAAAGGTCCTATGACATGCTTCTCTTTGGGTGCTTTTATATAGGCCTTAGTGGTCCCTAATACTGTATCTGAAGTCTCTTTATATAGGCCTTAGTGGTCCCTAATACTGTATCTGAAGTCTCTTTATATAGACCTTAGTGGTCCCCTAATACTGTATCTGAAGTCTCTTTATATAGACCTTAGTGGTCCCCTAATACTGTATCTGAAGTCTCTTTATATAGACCTTAGTGGTCCCCTAATACTGTATCTGAAGTCTCTTTATATAGACCTTAGTGGTCCCCTAATACTGTATCTGAAGTCTCTTTTATATAGGCCTTAGTGGTCCCTAATACTGTATCTGAAGTCTCTTTTATATAGGCCTTAGTGGTCCCCTAATACTGTATCTGAAGTCTCTTTATATAGGCCTTAGTGGTCCCCTAATACTGTATCTGAAGTCTCTTTCCTGAAATTCAGCCTTGGTGCAGAACTCCAGCCACTAGAGCCAGTCCCACAATGAGCTTTCCTTAGGATGTGCCATTTCTGTGTCTGTAGCTTTAAATGCTATTGAGGAGGAGAGAGGGGGGGCAAGATGGATGGTGGGGGTGTGGCCTTGACCAACTGCCACTTAGCTCGTTTGAAAGCCATGACGTCTCTCTCTCTCTCATGGGTGGTCCAAATTCTCTGGGCGGGCAAAGCAGAGAAAGGGGAGGTAACCTTTCCCCTTATGACATCATAAAGGGAAGATTCCTGATTGGCCCATCTGAGCTTTCATTTCCTCAAAGGCAGAGCAGGATACCCAGGGCTCGGTTTACACCTATCACCATTTCTAGCCACTGGGGGCCATAGGCAGGCTGGGGGAACTCATAGTAATGTTAAAAAACCTCAAAGTGTGATTTTCATGCCATGGGACCTTTTTAACTTCCTGTATAACTTTCTGTGGTGTTAACTTTCCGTTTGTTCTTCTGAGCAGCTAGTGGGAGTCTCTCTGATCGTGAGCCATCCCGGCTACAACATTCGGACCAAAGCCAACGACGTGGCACTGCTGAAGCTGCAGGAGCCGCTGATCTTCAACACGTCCGTCCGGCCGATCGACGTCTGGATGGCACCGGTGCCAACGCTCCAGAGCTGCAGCATCACGGGCTGGGGCTCCAGCCGAGAGAGTGAGACAGCTTCATTATACTAGAATATATACCCCATAATACTAGAATATATACCCCAGACTCACTGACCGCGTTTGACGCACACGGTTTGAAGTACACCTGTTGTTTAAACGGCCGAGCAAGCACCAAAACGGTTGAAGCGTCAGATGAGGCAACAGATTGTCACTCCCATCTCCTAAAATACGGACGCTTGGTCAGCTGCCTTTGTCGTCGTTATTGACGCTGAAAGTCTCCTTTGGCGTCATATAACGCGATTTATCTAAACACGCTTGGTCCGGACTATTGGCGTCACTTTTGACGCAGTTGTTAAAGGCATACTATGGAACTTTTCATTGGAACTACAGCTCGAGCATGAGCCTTAGTTCCAATGAGTCAACCTGTAGGGGGACCCAAGCTGGAAAAGTTGCAAAGTATGCCTAACGGGACGGTTAAAGAAGACAGCAACTTTAGGAAACGTGCCACGCGGGACCAGATCCCCGGTCTCCTGGGTGAAAGTCCTGTGTTGTTTGACCCATCCACTCCCCAACCAACCTCCCTACGAGGTATTTCCCCCTTACAGGCTACTCTCTAAACGCTGTGTAGCTAGTAGTTCTGACCTATATTTAGGTCTGTAGTGGTGGAGCCCTCTAGTGGCCGTAGTAGTTCTGACCTATATTTAGGTCTGTAGTGGTGGAGCCCTCTAGTGGTCGTAGTAGTTCTGACCTATATTTAGGTCTGTAGTGGTGGAGCCCTCTAGTGGCCGTAGTAGTTCTGACCTATATTTAGGTCTGTAGTGGTGGAGCCCTCTAGTGGTCGTAGTAGTTCTGACCTATATTTAGGTCTGTAGTGGTGGAGCCCTCTAGTGGCCGTAGTAGTTCTGACCTATATTTAGGTCTGTAGTGGTGCCCCCTAGTGGTCGTAGTAGTTCTGACCTATATTTAGGTCTGTAGTGGTGGAGCCCTCTAGTGGCCGTAGTAGTTCTGACCTATATTTAGGTCTGTAGTGGTGCCCCCTAGTGGTCGTAGTAGTTCTGACCTATATTTAGGTCTGTAGTGGTGCCCTCTAGTGGCCGTAGTAGTTCTGACCTATATTTAGGTCTGTAGTGGTGCCCTCTAGTGGCCGTAGTAGTTCTGACCTATATTTAGGTCTGTAGTGGTGGAGCCCTCTAGTGGTCGTAGTAGTTCTGACCTATATTTAGGTCTGTAGTGGTGGAGCCCTCTAGTGGCCGTAGTAGTTCTGACCTATATTTAGGTCTGTAGTGGTGCCCCCTAGTGGTCGTAGTAGTTCTGACCTATATTTAGGTCTGTAGTGGAGCCCTCTAGTGGTCGTAGTAGTTCTGACCTAATATTTAGGTCTGTAGTGGTGGAGTCCTCTAGTGGTTGTAGTAGTTCTGACTGGAGCAAAGCAGGAAGTAAGTTGAGGACGTATAAGAGCGCAAATCGTCCTGGGCTCCTTCTCATGTTGCCTAAATTACCTCCTCCACTTGCCTCCCTTCCTCTTGTATTAGTCCCTCCCACCGAGGAGGAGGCACGGGAGAGACGCAAGGAAATCACGGGAGGAGAGAGGAATAGAGGAAATGTGTTGGAGAGAGATGAGATGTCCTTTCCTCTGAAGCGTTGAATTAAGCAGTCAGCTGTTTGGGTCGGAGTTAGCAAATACTTAATCTGCACGGCTTCCCAGAAGGCTGCTCTCTGTATCCTAGCTCCTAGGTGATCCCTTTTCGGTCCTGGGGGCAGAAATAAGAGCTTTGAGACGGCCTTCACCGAGGAGGTATGGGTCAAACAAACACAGGGGTTCATGTCCCGTTAGGAAAGAAAAGGAAACGGAGAGTGTAGCAGCTCTGCTGCTGCGGACCCGTTTACCCAGGACGCCACGCACACTCGGGAAGGAATGTTTTACACGGCTCTTTATTTTGCCGACTTCACATTGACAGAGGCGTAGTGTGTCAGACAGATCTCGCACACTTGATTCGCTCCCACTTGGCCCGAGTTTGGACATTTGCGACAGAGAGCCTGTCGCAAATGTCCAAACTCCCCCTGTTCAGTCTCTCAGTAGGGGCTTTGTGACCGGAGGGGTTTCTGCAGCTCTTAGAACTAAACGTTCCTAGAACACTTTTTTTCGTTGTGTTCCGACTGGAAGAATTTGGGGATTTTTAAGTTCCTCTGGCCGCAGTAGCGTACTTTTTTAGCTCCTACTTCAGAGCAGGGTCTTATCCCTTTTCCTAGGTGGACTTGATTGGTCGAACTTATAAGTCCCGCCCACTGCCAACTTGGAACTTGCAGACAGCAACAACCAACAACGGGACATTTTTAACAATTTTCACCATCTTATTCATCATTAAATTCACTTCTGACAACGTTTTAGTCCAGAAATTAACTGTTTAGATTTTGAATATCGGCAGTCTTGCGAAAATTGATGCCGAATTGACAATTTGCTTCAAAGCTCCATGAAGTGAGGCGACAGCCAGCAGGCGCCTGCCCCGGCCGCTAGCTCGTCACTGGGCCAGTCATGCTCAGAGACCATACTGTGAGCTGGAGGTCTCTCTCTCTCACACACACACACACACACACACACACACACACACACACACACACACACACACACACACACACACACACACACACACACACACACACACCTTGCTGTGAGCTGGAGGTCTCTCAGACCACACGTCCACAGCGCAGCAGGCAGAGGCGGGGTCTGGTCTGAGTACCGGTCCCTATGGCCACTTGGCCAGTGGGAATGCAAACGGAATAAAAGATTTTGGGGGAGAGTAGTTCTTAGAACTGCTTAGAAGTGAACTTTTCCTCTAAAATGAACAAGTACTATCCGGTCGGAGAGCTCCTAGTGTCGGTAAAACTTTCACTGCTCCGGCTCGCTACTGCTTTTAAAAGGGGGAGCATAATTAGACAGCTCACTACAGGTGTGACAATCAGTCCCTCCCTTCCTGCTCACCTGAGCCACCACCTCCTCCCCACACCTCCACAGAGAGTTTTAACTTTGGGTCACGTGGTCACCTTCAGGAAGTGAAGTCACGTCTGATTTGAACCCAAACATCCATCTTTTTATCAACTTAACTCAGTAGTTTTGGTGTCTAAACCTAACCGTTTCACAACGTTAACCACGTCGTTCCTCTGATAGTAGCATCCGTTATCTCTTTCACTGTGTTTGGACCAAGGGTGTCAGCTTCTCCTCGGGCCGCGTAGCTCCTACGGCGCCATTCTGATGCTACCAAGCCATCACCTCCCGTTAGCATCCCATTGACTGCCATTCATTCTGATGCTACCAAGCCATCACCTCCCGTTAGCATCCCATTGACTGCCATTCATTCTGATGCTACCAAGCCATCAGCTCCCGTTAGCATCCCATTGACTGCCATTCATTCTGACGTCACTTTGACAGAGAATAACTTTACATCTGAAGCGTTTAAAGACTCTATTTGTTCGTTGTTTATTTCTAAAGAAACACGACAATGTATAAAAGGCTCCATTACCTTGTAGCTCACGTTATGGCTCCGTAGCAGACGTTGTTATAAAAATAGGCTAACGATTGGGTCATAACCACGAGACTTACTGTCTCATAGTAGAGGAATTACCGCATAGTCCAGGAGAAGCTCTCAGGCAGTTTGGACTTCCATTAGCTGTTTAACTGTAATTCCTAATGTTAACTATCATGTTAGTGATCAGTAATTAGCCTGTGCCTATGTTATCTCCTTACATATACCTACGCTCTCCGTCTCTGCTAGATTGGGAATGATTGAGATTTCTCTTGGCACAGCTACCAGAAGACTTCCAACTTTCAGACAGGTTGCTCACGTCACATCTACGTCTTCAAGCTCAGTTGGAGGCTGCTCAGTAACGCTCAGCCATCACCGGAAAAGAGACTTCACTGGTCTCCGTCCAGAGACACGGGACCTGCTGGTCCATTATATATACAGTCAATGGTTTGGACCTTTTTAGACTTGCAGGTCTTCTGGTTCGGGTCTAAAGTGTCTCCTCCATGTTTTTCCTCCTTCAGACGGAGCGCAAGTGAACAGACTGCAGGAAGTGAACGTCACCATCCTGCCGTCGGACATCTGTAACCAGTATTACACCGGCGGCATCCTGCCGTCCATGTTCTGTGCCGGGAAAGGCGAAGGAGGAGTGGACGCCTGCCAGGTAAGACCCAGGGAACAGGGCCGGCCCAGGGCAGGATAGGCAAACGCTACGGGCGCCAGCGGTCCACATGAGTAAAGAAAAGTTTAAGATGATAAGAAATGAACACGGTGGAAAAAGTGCCAAAAAGTTGGAAAAAAACAACAAAAATGTAATTTTTTTTTTTTTTTTGTCCCTTATTTGGTATGTATATGTCTCTGGGGGACTCTGGTGGTCCTCTGTATATGTCTCTGGTGGTCCTGTGTTTCTGTATATGTCTTAAAGAGGAGACACACCGAGCCGATAAGCGGCCGTCTGGCGAGGTCGGTGACTCGAGTCTGTTCGGTGTGTCCCGTGCCGTCGTCCATCCGAGGAGCCGTTGGCCTTCATTTGGGCCGACCCGACATGTTCAGTCGGAGAGAGGGCAGTCGGAGAGAGGGCAGTCGGAGAGAGGGCAGTCGGAGAGAGGGCAGTCGGAGAGAGGGCAGTCGGGACTCACCAGGAGACGGGGAGCGGATGAGCCTCTCAACATCTGATGAAGACCTGTTGAACTGACCTTTCTTGATCTGAGATGAAGACAGATTCAGCGACTGCACGGCCTATTCCTCTCTTAACATGTTCTCAGGAACACGTTACGGTGAACTATTTTAGTCCAATATGAGATCGGATTCTGAACGAGCCGCCATGACAGTCTGGCTGTGAATTTCTGGAGCAGCCAGACCCACGTGACGCGTTCGTCCAATCAGCTGCCGGTTCTCATTTTCTGGGAAATAATCAGACTGTTAATGGGAACAATACAGAGCAGCGCCGCCTGCTGCTATGGAGACGTATTACGTGCAGAGCGTACGCTCAAGTCGGCGTCTCTTCGGTGAGTTCTGAGGCACTGATCAGTCCGACTGGCTTTACTGGTCTGGTTGGTGCGTCGGGGCTTTAGGGGGACTCTGGCGGTCCTGTGTCTCTGTATATGTCTCTGTTTCTCTAACGTGTCTCTGGTTGTCTTAGGGGGACTCTGGCGGTCCTCTGTCCTGCTTCACCGGCAGCCGGTATGAGCTGGTGGGTCTGGTGAGTTGGGGGGTCGGCTGTGGACGAGCCAGGAAACCCGGCGTGTACACCCGAGTCCAACAGCACACGCTCTGGATGGCTGACATCATGCGTAGGTCTCGCACATGACCCGCAGAAACACCTGAATGTTTACCTGTCAAACTATTCTTAATGTCTGGTTTCATTGACAGACGCTCAGGATGACAAGTACGCAGACAACCTCCCTGCTACAGGTAAACCTTTTGATAGTTAAGTTGTCTGACTGGTTGGTTGTTGTCTGACTGTTTTGGTTGTTGTCTGACTGGTTGTTTGTTGTCTGACTGTTTGTTGCCGGGGCAACAGAGAGCAGATGTGGGAAGCACCAGAACATCAGTTGTGAGCAGTTTCCGGTCCTCGCCGTCGTGTCGGCGTCGGAGAACGGCGAGGCATTGCTGGGCAACGTGACGGAGGCGTGTCCGTTCCTCTGGCCCTGGCAGGTCAGCTTGCAGGCCGCCAACGGACGCCATTACTGCAGCGGGGCACTAATCCACCGCAGCTGGGTGCTCACGGCGCAGCACTGCAACGTCAGGTAGCCCCGCCCCTTCCCTGTCGGGTAGCCCCGCCCCCTTCCCTGTCGGGTAGCCCCGCCCCCTTCCCTGTCGGGTAGCCCCGCCCCCTTCCCTGTCGGGTAGCCCCGCCCCCTTCCCTGTCAGGTACACCTGCTCCTTTGATACTATACTCCCTCTGTTTCTGACTTGTATTTGTTCTCGTAGAGCGAAGAAGGACATGGTTGCTCTGGGAGTCCATGACCTCCGGTTCTCGTCATCTGAAACCATCCCGGTGGACAAAGTCTTCAACCTGCCGAAGGACCGCAGCTTCCCGCCCAAATCTGACCTGTCGCTGCTCCGCCTCGCCGTGCCCGCCACTTTCAGTAGGAACACCTGAGACACAGACACGTCTGTCTGTACTGTAGATTCTGGGTCTGTCTGTCTGTCTGTCTGGCCTAATCCCAAAGTGAGCCCTGAGGACTAAAGACTCACAGACTTAACTGATCTCAGGTGCTGAGGGAGTGAGGCCACATGGACTCGGTTAGGTAGAAATGGGATTGGGACAGCACTTCACCAGATCACGTTACCTTGGTGACGTTTAATAACAAAGATGTTGCTGACGCTTGCCGGTTTGGGAATTTTCATTTTAAGTTTGTTGCTTTCCACACGGCCGAGGCCCAGGAGACGGCTGCTGAGTTCACGCTTTCTCAAACTCGTTGTACAAGCTGGACAGCAGGCTGGTCTGCTCCGTGGTCGTGGTCGTGGTTGTTACCTTTTTGTAATGTCCAGATTTCCCTACGGTCTCCGCGGTAAACGTCACAACGCTTTGAACTGTGGGTAATTCCCTTTGGTGAAGTCTGCAGCGATGCAGACTCACGGAAAGGGCTCGGTAAGTGTGTCCCTTTTGAAATTCGACACTGGGACGACCCTAAGCCCTTACGAATTCCGCGCGGACGCGCACCAAAGTCTGTGAGTCCGGACTTTGGGATTGGGCCTCTGTCTCCAGTGTGGGAAGTGCCGGTCTGTACTGTAGACTCTGGGTCTGTCTCCGGTCTCACAGAGTGTCTTTCTGGTTTCTAACTTTCTGTCTGTACACAGTTTGGGAATGACTGCCCCAGACTAGTGTGTGTGAAGTGTTGACTGTGTGTCTGTCTCCAGGCCTGGATGTGTCTCCAGTTTGTGTCCCCGAGAAGAACGAGGACCTGGACAACAGCTGGTCTTGTGTCACAGTCGGCTGGAGAACCTCGAGCACAGCAGGTCAGGACAACGCACATTAATGTCAATCGCTATTTCATTTACAGCAGAAGTTCTCTGAGAATCTCTTTAATATCCAGATGAACTGGTTGGAACCAACCTGACTGATGGTGAACCAGAAAGGGAATTGAGACTTTGGTGATCCCCAACGCTAACGGGAAGCAGCAAGACATGAGTACATTAACACATCAACAGTATCCACGTTCAGAACATGTAGCTAAGGAAGCGTACGTGGCGTGAGCGTGTCGGCTGCGTGGCGTGAGCGTGTCGGCTGCGTGGCGTGTCGGCTGCGTGGCATGAGCGTGTCGGCTGCGTGGCGTGTCGGCTGCGTGGCGTGAGCGTGTCGGCTGCGTGGTGTGTCCGTTTTTATATTTGGGCTCCCATGGTAACAGGTTAGAGCGTGCACACTGCCTGCGTGACACGCACGTCTCCGCAATGCGTGCATGCTAAAAGTAGGACAGACGCCTAGTTTTCACGCGACACGCCAGCGTGTTGGAAGCGTTTCCAGACAAAATAGAACAGGAAAAGATTTGTATGTCATTTAGACACCAATACATTTAATAAACGACATGTTGATGTTTGAAAGTCTCGAGGTTTTGATATAAATGTAATTTAAATATGTCCCCTGTCGGTAAAGAAGGAAATATTCTGGAGCCTGTTTCACCGTCAATCCTGCCGACGTCTTCGCTGTAATCAGATCAGAATATATTTGTTTATGGGAAACATACGCTCATGTTAAGCCCCTGAATAACTATTAACTCACGTTAATAGAAGAAGTTAACGTGAGTTAAACAATAGCGACTGTTCAGCTCTCAAGTCAGTAGTTTGACTGGGACGCTGGCCAAGAGCTCCCCCTACAGGCTACGCAACGGAAGTGATGTAACTGGCTACTTTCCTTTTTTTCCTTATTACAGTCAAACAAAGAACAAACACTCATAACATTGCATCTAACGTTACTTTGAAGTGCATTATTTTATACCTTTTATGTATAGTATCTACAACACTCACGCCACGCTCACGCCACGCAGCCAGTGTGTAGCCGGCCTAAGTGTTACCCAGAGTGTCCGATATCACTGCGGTGTGATTAGGGTTGGGTACCGTTTGGATTTTCACGATTCCGATGCCGAACTGATTCTTGAAAAACTGAAAATGACATCAAAGAAAGGCTCTTTTATAGATGTATGCTTTTACGTCTGTTTTGGTGAGCCCAGAGGGAACATATGGCATTTTAAAGGTAGCCTACATTCACGGTAGCTAGTTAACGGTAGACTACAGAGAAAGTGTAATATTTTTACGTCCATTTCGGAGCGACGGAGGGAAAATATTTCAGTCGACACATTAAGTGGAACCGAAATGAGGAACCAAAATTTGCGTTCTAATCCGGTCCGATTCCTACCGTTGCGTAGGAACCGGTTCCATAGTGGAACCGGGTTTCGGTAGCCAACCCAGGTGTGGATGGGATTACATGAGAAGTAATTGAAAGCCCGCTGCGTCTGGTGTTTGGTTTCTGACGCAATAAGTCTGAGTTAGCGTCTCGGTCAGACGTCTCTGACAAGGCCTCGGTTTCTGACCCGCTGGGAGTGAGACGAGTCAAGATCCCTGAAAGTCGTCCGCATCCTCACACACTTTGAAAGAGTTTCTGGTTGTTTGATATCAAGCTTCTGTACGCATAGGCGCCGATACCGTGGGTGCTTCCCACGGTAAAAACTGAGCACCCACGTGTACCAGACTGCCAGCAGGCTCTATTCATTTAAAATGAAACCTTGCAGTTGGTGCTAAGTGGAGCGTCTGTTATAGTGTAATTGGTTATGTCGCTATCAGTCCCCTGCTCCATATCCTATCCACCAATCACAGAATCTCTCAGATGAAAACGCCTCTTAAGTGACCGCAATCCACCCCCCCCACTATACAGTGCGTGCATGTGCAGTGGACTTGTTCTGATCTTCTTCCCTGCGTTTCCAGTTGTCTGATGTCTTGTTTCTAATGTTTCCCGTGTAGCGGACGTGGACCCCCACCGGCTGCACCACGTGGGTCTGACTCTCGTTAACCAGACGAGCTGCAGCCAGAAATGGGGCGGAGGACTCATCACCAACTCCTACATCTGTTCCCATCCTGGCGGGTCCACCGCCTGCATGGTAACTCCCTCTGGGCCAGATGTCCAAGTGACCCATGTCAGAGAATCAGGGTCAGAGAATCAGGGCCAGATGTACTAATGCTTTTGCACCCACTTCAGGCGTATTTGTTTCGCAATGTGCGCGTAAAAGCATGGCGAGGTATGTCCTAACAGGCTGCACTGAGGTAACCGCATGGCGAGGTATGTACTAACAGGCTGCACTGAGGTAACCGCATGGCGAGGTATGTACTAACAGCATGGCGAGGTATGTACTAACAGCATGGCGAGGTATGTACTAACAGCATGGCGAGGTATGTACTAACAGCATGGCGAAGTATGTACTAACAGCATGGCGAGGTATGTACTAACAGCATGGCGAGGTATGTCCTAACAGCATGGCGAGGTATGTCCTAACAGCATGGCGAGGTATGTACTAACAGCATGGCGAGGTATGTACTAACAGCATGGCGAGGTAACAGCTGCCTGTCGCAGGAACTAAAAATGGGAAATTGTGCTTTTCCGTGTCATGCATATGCATTCACGGTAGGGTGAACGGGACAGAGATGGGAGGGGAAGCATGAAGTTTGCCTAATTATGTATTCCGCGGTATGTACAAAAAACGCCCGTGAAAACGTGTCTCTATTTTGTGGTGAAAATTCTCCGCCTCTTAAAAGCAGGTGTAAACCAGGAAGTGGGTTTCCAGGCATATGCCTCCTGGTGAAATGGCAGCAGTGATCCGAGCAAGACGGAGACATAGGCCAAGGAGACGAGCTGAACAAGGATCACTTTTTCAGCGTTCACATCCCATCCAGCAGCTGTTCAACTCCTCGCTATGTTACACATCCTGGCATCAGGATCATTTCAAACAGTCCTAGCATCAGCAGGGGGAACATCTCCGTCTGCACTCAGCCCTATCATAGCACCAGTACTTAATGCTTAGCTACAGCGCACTAGTCAATACATACATTTCTTCACCACTAATGCCGAAATAACAACCATGGCTAAAGTACGGTGGCCTTGAAGTGCAAATCACAACAGCAAATAGAAAATCGCAACTGCAAATCACGGAAATGGGAAAACAAGACAACAAATATGGAAACACTTCACTGTCTGTTAAAAGTAGGCGCTTTTCTGACAGTACATCTGTCCAATCAGGAGGGTCCGTCCTCTGCTAGATATGCCCTACCTTTTCAGGTAGAAGTTAATGCCGTTGTCTTTTATGATTTGCTGTTGTGATTTGCACTTCAGGGCCACCGTACTAATGACCCACACACAACAATACACAACCCAGCAACAGCAGCTCAGCAAAATTACAACCGGGCAGACATTCAGACCGGGGGGGGGGGGGTGATCGAGTGCACATTTGGGGTCTTGAAAAGCCGGATGCTCTGCTTGGAGCGGACAGATGGAGCACAATCTACGGTACAGCGGGCGGAGAAAGGCGCCGATTACCCGATGAACTGCAGGTTTGGTAAATACGAAGTAAGCTGAAGTATCGCAGCGTGCGCTTTCCAGTCCTTCCAGAAAAGAGTTTTTTTGTGATTGTTGCTAAAATTTTTGATTATTCGGCACGTTTTCTTAAAGATGCGATGCAATATTCGGGATATTTATGCAATTTTATGCGATGAAATTGCGGGAACTTGCAAAAACTGCGCTTTCATCGTGGGGTCTGCAGCTTTTTGATGATGTTCACGTCGCGTAATTACGTCACTTCATAACGTTCGCATGGCAGCAGGGGAAAACGGCTGCTCTCGTGAAGTAAACGCAACATTTTTCAACTTTCTGCTGAGATATTTGGGACTTTTTTGCAACGAAAATGTGGGGATTATGACATCATGCAAGCCCGCATATTTTACGTGGAAATCTGCAATTTATGCAGCGAAAGTGTGGCGTATTTGAAAAAATGCGGCCTCTGAAATAAATATGTGGACTTTGGCTGATTATGTGTTGAATTATGCGATCACATGATCACGTTTTTCTGGAGGGACTGGCTTTCTGGGGGTTGGCCATGGCGCCGATAACGCTACGTTCCCAAATGTACGTACATCTGGTCCTGAGCGTTAGATGGAGATGGCTAGTGTCTGACGGAGATGTTAAGTTTGAGATGAAAATGTTCGTGTGTGCAGGGCGACTCTGGAGCCCCGCTGGTGTGTCGGAAACACGGAGCCTACTTCCTGTTTGGCGTGGTGACCTGGGGCAGCCGGCGCTGCGACGCCGAGAAACCGGCAGTGTTCTCCCGAGTATCCGAGTACCGCCGATGGATCACCGAGGTGACCCAAGATGTCTGAATGTTTGATAGAAATAAAGGCTTTTTGTCCTCGGAGCTCTTTAATCTCTCGTCTCAAAGTTCACTTAGTAACTCTTCTGGAGCTTTCAACTGCACTGCATTGTCTTCATCAGAGAATGGAGTCGTTGCCTCGATTGTCACATTACATACAAGTTAAAATAAGCTCAGAAGAGGGGACTCTGCAGCTGCAGGATTTTAGATTTCAAATAAAAATGAACTCAACGTTTAAAGGCATACTATGCAGCTTTGGTCCCGTGAGCTGTAGTTCCATGAGACAACCTGTAGGTTGGACCAGAGCTGGGGACCTGTAGGGGGGGACCAGAGCTGGGGACCTGTAGGGGGGGACCAGAGCTGGGGACCTGTAGGGGGGGACCTGTAGGTTGGACCAGAGCTGGGGACCTGTAGGTTGGACCAGAGCTGGGGACCTGTAGGTTGGACCAGAGCTGGGGACCTGTAGGTTGGACCAGAGCTGGGGACCTGTAGGGGGGGACCTGTAGGTTGGACCAGAGCTGGGGACCTGTAGGTTGGACCAGAGCTGGGGACCTGTAGGTTGGACCAGAGCTGGGGACCTGTAGGTTGGACCAGAGCTGGGGACCTGTGGGGGGGACCAGAGCTGGGGACCGGCAGGGGGGGACCAGAGCTGGGGACCGGCAGGGGGGGGACCAGAGCTGGGGACCGGCAGGGGGGGGACCAGAGCTGGGGACCTGTAGGTTGGACCAGAGCTGGGGACCTGTAGGTTGGACCAGAGCTGGGGACCGGCAGGGGGGGAGACCAGAGCTGGGGACCGGCAGGGGGGACCAAAGCTGGGGACCTGTAGGGGGGGACCAGAGCTGGAAAAGTTGCATAGTATGACTTTAAAGCTCCGATATAATTGACTTGGTGCTAAATATGAAAATGAGAAAGAATAATAACGGCAACTAAAATATCACTGATGAAAGCTTCCGTCCTCGGGTCTAATCGGACACATTTTCAAAAAGTTTTTATATCAGAAATTTGGGTTTCTCTCAACCAAATTGTTAAAAGTAACGTGGATGGTTCCATACGACGCTCTTCACAAGTAAAATAACATCAGGTAAAGCGACCAAAAGGTTGAAAAATAAGTTTGTATTTAAAGTTTTGACCCAAAAAAACAGAGACAACCCCCCCCTCAATCTATCCGTGTTCACAACATGAAACCTAGTTTCTGTATCTGCCCCGACAGGTAACGGGTTAGTTTCTGTATCTGGCCCGGGGTACGTGATCGGAATAACTCGACTCAAACTGAATCTTTTTAGCTGTAAACCAGAAGAAGAGCTCCGGGATGTAGTGGACAGTTATTCTGCCTTCGGGATGGATGGATGGAAAGAAACATGAAAAAGTTTGGTGAAAGTTACTTAAAATAAGATGCATGAAACACAGTTTGAGATGTTTTTAATCAACATACATTCATAGTTGTGATTAATCACGTAGTAACAACGAAGTTTAAAATGTTAACACCAACATATTGTCAGGACAGTTATCAGATAAAATAAACTTTTAAATCTTCCAGTTGTCCTTCGATCTTAATCGTTGGTAAAAGTTACGGTAAATGAGAAGCATGAACCTCTGCACCGTTTGACCTTTTAATCAACATTTAAATCCGGTTATGACTCATGTTTAATCTGCAGAAGACTGTTCTGTACCTTTTCTGTTTTGTCGGGGTCAAACGCTGACTATTGATTGTCCGTTTACGTTGTTGGATGAAACTGCAGAGTTTATAAAATCTGCATCGTGATTCTTGGGTTGCTTGTAGAGCTGCACCGATAGAGCGGCCGGTGACCGGGATTGGCCGGTTTTCAGGTGCTCGGCCATGACCGGCTACCGGCAGGTCAGTCTGACATATGCTGATTTCATGCCGGTCAACGCTCCAATTAACTGCCAACATAAGTTCTACCAGTTACAGTTCTCAAGGACGCACGCACACACGGACGCCACAGCACGCTCTCTTCTTCCTTTCTCTCAACTTCTCCGCCGTGTGTGGCGTAGCCGCTCGCGGTGTGAAGGCGTGTCGGCGCTATTCTCCCACATGTAGGAACCTGGTGAATTAACCTGCAACATGTCAGCTGTTTGGGGTTCTTCAGCGTGTGCAGAAGATAACAAGTTTGCAATATGCAACAGCTGCAAGGAAAGAGTAGGGCGTGGAGGGACCACACCAACAACCCAAATCACATTTCTTTAGTTGATATTGGACGTGAAGAGAAGGAAATGGTTCTAACATTGACCTTTAGATGTGTGTGAATGTCCCACACCAGGAGTCATTGATATAGTTCTATTTCATAGTGATCCATTATCTGTTCAACATGTTCTATTAAAGAAAAGATAGAAAATAAATATGTGTGTGCTGTAAAGTGGTTAGAAAAAATGGTATCGGCCGGCCTAACTCAAAGAAAATCAGGAATCGGCCTAGAAAGTTGTAATCGGTGCATCTCTAGTTTCTTGGTTTTGGAGGCAGTTCAGTTTCCAGAAGGATGAACAGTCGGAGTCGGAGAGCGACACGTCGGCGGTCCTCCGTCCACCATCTCGTGTTTGTCCTCGGCCTGCAGACAGTCCCGTGAAGTCATTTCATTTAAACGGAACACTGCACAATCAAACATGGACCTTGTATAAGAACAAGGAGAGATGTGTTGAAGGTAGAACTATACGACTAATGCACGCATTCACTCCTAATTATACTCCTAATTATACACACATTCACTGCTAATTATACACGCATTCACTCCTAATTATACACGCATTCACTCCTAATTATACACGCATTCACTGCTAATTATACACGCATTCACTCCTAATTATACTCCTAATTATACACGCATTCACTCCTAATTATACACGCATTCACTGCTAATTATACTCCTAATTATACACGCATTCACTGCTAATTATACTCCTAATTATACACACATTCACTCCTAATTATACTCCTAATTATACACGCATTCACTCATAATTATACACGCATTCACTGCTAATTATACACGCATTCACTGCTAATTATACACGCATTCACTGCTAATTATACACGCATTCACTCCTAATTATACTCCTAATTATACACTCATTCACTGCTAATTATACACGCATTCACTGCTAATTATACACACATTCACTCCTAATTATACTCCTAATTATACACGCATTCACTCCTAATTATACTCCTAATTATACACGCATTCACTCCTAATTATACTCCTAATTATACACGCATTCACTCATAATTATACACGCATTCACTCCTAATTATACACGCATTCACTCCTAATTATACACGCATTCACTGCTAATTATACACACATTCACTCCTAATTATACACGCATTCACTCCTAATTATACTCCTAATTATACACGCATTCACTCCTAATTATACTCCTAATTATACACGCATTCACTCATAATTATACACGCATTCACTCCTAATTATACACGCATTCACTGCTAATTATACACGCATTCACTCCTAATTATACACGCATTCACTGCTAATTATACACACATTCACTCCTAATTATACACGCATTCACTCCTAATTATACACGCATTCACTCCTAATTATACTCCTAATTATACACACATTCACTGCTAATTATACACTCATTCACTCCTAATTATACTCCTAATTATACACACATTCACTGCTAATTATACACGCATTCACTCCTAATTATACACGCATTCACTGCTAATTATACTCCTAATTATACACACATTCACTGCTAATTATACACGCATTCACTCCTAATTATACACGCATTCACTGCTAATTATACACGCATTCACTGCTAATTATACACACATTCACTCCTAATTATACACGCATTCACTCCTAATTATACACACATTCACTCCTAATTATACACACATTCACTCCTAATTATACTCCTAATTATACACACATTCACTCCTAATTATACTCCTAATTATACACACATTCACTCCTAATTATACTCCTAATTATACACGCATTCACTCCTAATTATACACACATTCACTCCTAATTATACTCCTAATTATACACACATTCACACCTAATTATACACACATTCACTCCTAATTTACAATATAAGTAAGTGCGAAGTTACATCAATAAAATGATTGTCGGCTCAATCGTTAACAAACACGTTTTTCAAACCATTTAAAAAACTATACAAATAAAAAAAATCTTCAATATTCTACGAAAATTATTAATTTCACCTGCGAAGAATGTTGCGTTGGTTCCGACAGACAGACAGACAGACAAGCAGGCAGACAGACAGACAGACAGACAGACAGACAGGCTTGCTTGCTTGTTTGTAATTTTGGGGTAATTTTGGTTGAGAGAAACTCATCTTACTGACATGAAAAAAACTTTGAAAACGGGTCAAATTTGACTCGAGGAAAACACGAGGGTTAAAGTTCCCGGACTGCTGGCCAGTGACGTCGTGGCGCCCCCTGGCCAGTGACGTCGTGGCGCCCCCGGGCGAGTGACGTTGTGGCGCCCCCTGGCCAGTGACGTCGTGGCGCCCCCTGGCGAGTGACGTCGTGGTGCCCTCTGGTGGACATCAGCAGGAACTACAAGCAGAGCAGCAGAAAACATTAAAACATGTTTACAGATGTTATTAGTTTCATTTCTGTTTTTATCTCTCACTCAACCCACTTTTGAAATTACATTTTATTATATTGTATGTATTTATTCGGTAATACTATAACTCCTTATTTTAATCGTTATTATTGTTATTATATATAAATATATTCTCTTAAAATTATTCCCTCTCATACAACACACATTAAATGGCACATTATATTTTTATATGTAAACGCATCCGGGTCCCAATAACTGGACACAGACAGACGCTCATAACTTATTGCACCTTTAACTATAAACTTGGTACCAGTTTCCTAAACACACACATGTGCATTGACACTTGAAATGAATATAATAATTAAAGCTGCAAGCAGCGATGAACGGGCCTCGCCTTCTTGCAGTCGGGGTCCTGGCAGACGCAACATCACATGTAGACCACACGTTCTAACGTTCATGTTTTAACAGCCCCCTACAGGAAGTTGGTCCTCTGTAACTTGAGCATTGTGTTAGCTATCAGAATTATTTTTATAACTTTTAGTCACGAGGGTCCTCCGAGTCTAAATCCAAGTTTTGGTGCAGATTGGACTCACGGCCCAGGAGGAGTTAGACAGAGTAGGCTTCCCATATGTCCATATTTTGCTGATTAATTAAAATATTTTTATAACAGCGCCATCTAATGGCCGATTGCCGCCAACTTTAACTTGCGCATTATTTCAACTATCAAAATTCTCTGGATAGCTGTTCGTCATGAGGGTCAACAGATGCTACCTGCAAAGATCCAAGAAGATTGAACTCACGGCCCAGGACGAGTTCGAAAGAATGTACAACACATGAAAAATGAATAATTAAAGATGGCCGCCTTCCGGTTGGGCGGAGCTAATGAAGGTAAATGGGAAATATGTCCGCAATGATTAGAGCAATATGGGTATTAAATCTGGTGACGATCGGAGCAACTATGTCCAAGTTAAGGCCTCCCAGGCATTAGGGGGCGCTATGGAGCCCACTTACAGGTTTGGGCCAGATCGCTGTTCAGTCTGGCAGAGCTCCCGGGTGTTCACGTGGGCGCCAACTTCTGTGAGTTTTCGTTATATTGAGGCCGCCAAAAATGTCCCCAAGGGTTAAAACCAATTAGGGGGCGCTATAGAGCAACCATACCGCCCCAAGGCTAAACGTGAATGCAGATGGAAGAGTTTACTATTGTGCACACGGCTGCAACATCTTGATTGAATTATTAAAGTCCTCAAACACCTTTTCTTAAAATAAAGATTTTTAGACAAAAGACAATATTTCGGAAATTTTAGAATTTTTGTAATTTTTTTCTAAAAATCCCGCCATGGATTTGAAGATGAGGTCTATGTTCCCTCAAAAGTTGGTATATTAACTTATTACTTTTGTCCAATTTAAGGCGCACGTCAAGGGGCGCTACGGAGCCCCGGCAACCCTAACCCGGCAACGCCCGAGCCCAATCACTACAGAACTTAAAGTTGTGACGTGTGCAAATTTTTGAGTTTTCGTGCACGCTAACCTCGTCAAAAATGCGACGAAGAATTGGGAAAAATAATTAAAGCTGCAAGCAGCGATGGACGGGCCCTCGCGCCTCTGCGTGCGTCGGGGTTACCGGCGGACGCCGCTCCTTGCGACCGTGCATTTGCGCGACACTTGCAGCAAATCGTCACCAATGAAAAGGGAACTCCCCGCTGAGTTCAACGATACCTCACACCAGACTCTACGTCATACAGTTCATTAGCTGTGACGGGGGCGGGGCCAAAGCATCGGGTCGGGGCAAACCTCTACCAATTAAAAAGAAAGTCTTTGCTGAGTTCAATGATACCTCACATAAGACTCCACCTTAAACGGTTAAAATGTTATGAAAAGGGGCGTGGCTTAAGCATAGGGGGCGGGCCAAACATCACCAATGAATAATGATGTCTCTGCTGAGTTCAGTGATACCACACACAAGGGTCTACACGAAACGGGTCATTAGTTATAAAAGGGGGGCGTGGCTAAAGTTTAGGGGGCGGGTCAAACCATCACCAATTAAAAATGAACTCTGTGCTGAGTTCAATGACACCTCACACAAGACTCTACCTTAAACGGTTCAAATGGTATGAAGGGGGCGTGGCCTGAGTAAGTGGGCGTGGTTAACGTAGGGGGGGGCGGCTCAGTATCACGTGTCGACCACACATTATAAGTTTCATGTAAATCGGATGATGTTTGTCATATAAGGCGCATTTCCTGTTGCCAGCGGGGGGCGCTATGACCAAAAGTAAATATTGGCCTGTAGGTGTCCTGGACTCTTGTTGATTCTGAGAACTTTCGGGCAGATACGACAACGTACACTCACGTTACAACTTCTTTGTTCATCGCTAAACACTCAAAATGGCCGCCACGCCACGCCACGCCCACACCGTCCGACGAAAAGATTTTCTTTCAATAACTTTTCATCTTTAAGGTGTTGGGACGGTACAGACCAAGTTAGAAGTCTATCGGATGAAATCTCTAGGAGGAGTTGGTTAAAGTACAACATGTGGAAATGGCCAAAATCGCACTGATTTCGAACATTGAAATCAAAATGGCGGACTTCCTG